>RJWH01003440.1:0-155255 GCA_004363575.1 Solenodon paradoxus
TAATTTTATTTAGTTGTTCACACTGTTCCTCCTAGTGCTGGGTCTTAAAATCAGGACCTTGTGATATATGTGCACTGCTCCCAAGGTATACTAGACCACTTGGCCACCAAAACACACACACTGTTAAAAAAATTTTTTTTTAAATATAAAGGTTTTGAGTGACATGACAATACATTTTGAGTATGACTTCATTTATGATTAAAAATTAAAACCAGGCATCTTTTTTTTTGACATGTAAATACAGCTGCCAAATTTCCTCTTCATTAGGTACACCTGTAAGCAAGGAAATTTGCTTCACTGAAACCTTCCTTGATTCTCCCTTGCATTCATGGTCCTCTCTGAATTATGGGCTTTATCTGCCCTTCTAAAAATATTTCTCATAATTTACTTATAACTTCTCTCTAAGTAGAATTGGTCCACTCATTGTCTTGTGTACCACTGATGATTTCCTAATCAAGGAAAATTTTCTTTCAAGCATAGAATTAGATGTGTATTGCACGTGAACTATGTATTGCAGATATTTGTATATTTTTCTGTTACATTAGTAAGATTCTTGAGGACAGTGTGACATAAAATAGAAAGATGTAGTTTTCTACTTACTAGTTATGTGACTAGTTATCCAGTCTTTTTCTTCACTTTAATTTTTTAATCTGTGAAAAATGAAAAATAATCTCATTGGATCATTTTTCCCCTCTAGGCTACTTACGATGTTCCAGGAATGCAGGGTTCTAAAATAAGTATATATTTAAAAGATAGTCAGAGTTTTCCCTTTATGTAAGATAATAGGTCAGTGAGAGGGACAGATAAACTCATTTAAATCATGTAGAAAATACTAGAAATAGGTGGGGTGCAAGATCATAAATGACCTTGTAGGGCATGAAGTTATCAAAGATAATGAAATCTGCAAGAAAACAGTTACTGTAATGATAATAATGGCAACTGTTATTTACTGAGGGCGTATTATTGTACTAGGTACTCTGCTTAATATTTTATAGTGTTAGCTTCTCAGTATTTTTGTTTTGTAGTTTTTTTTAAAATTTTTTGAAGAAACATTGTAATCTAACATTATATAGATTTAAGGTATACACCATCAAAGTGAGGAAACCAAAGTTTAAAGAGATTGAGTAATTAACCCAAGGCATCATAGCTAGTCAGTAGCAGAATCTGAATTTGAATGTAGGTGTTTCTGAGTTTTTAAGTTTTCTTTACTGCTATCCTACACTACACATGGTAGGTTGTCAGTACATGTTTCTTGAATGGACTGAAGTTTTCCATTTAACTCTTGTAATAAAGGTCATACTCACTAGAAACACATCTTTATCAGTATTGATGATTCAAGAGGTGATCTATAAACATGGATTTAAAACCCTACTTGAGATAGTTAAATTATGAATCCTTTTTTTCTTAAGATTTTTTTTTTTAAAGGAAAGGTGCAGTTAGGAATGAAGGTGGGTAGGCAGGAAGAGAGAGGTGGAGGAGGACGTGCTGTATTCATTTTTATTTAGTTCACACTGGTCATACCCCGTCCCCGAGTCTTGAACCCAGGACCTTGGGCCGTACCCAGGTGTGCTAGACCACTGGACCACCAGAACGTGCCCAAGTATCTGAATACTTTCATACCATTTTTATTAAAAATTAGGAAATATAGATAAGCTAAAAGGAAAACACTTGAATAGCTCAGAAAACCTCTTTCATATTTTGGGTGTATATCTTTGGTGACTTTCGAAGTTCTTTATAAATAGTTACATTTAAAATTTATTTCTTTTAATGTAGTTTTTCTGTAATTTTATGCTTCTGCTCTGGATATTGTAAAATAGAGTATGTGATTGAATTTCGAATGAGCTAATTTTAATTTCATTTTTGAAAACTTAAGATTTTAAAAGAGATGATGTTTAAAATATATTTAAGATATAAGAACTTTTTAGATCTGCTATTGATATTGCTATATGTCTTTTTCAGGTTTTTAGTAGTTAATTTTAATATAAATAATGAGAATATATAGTGTACTTTTACAAAGAACATCCACATAACAAACATTACCGGCATCTCAGAAGCCCATTTCTGCCCCATTACAGTGACTACTTTTCTCCACCTCAGGTCAAACTGCTTTGCTGATTGATGAGATTAGTCTTGCATTTATTTTTCACTTCTAAATAAATGGTACTTGAATAAGCCTTGGGTAATTGTTACAGTTTTGATGTTGAGTGATTTAAATTAAAAAAATAATGAGTATACACACACACAGAAAATAATCCCTATGTAGTTATCATCCAGCTTCATCAACGAACAATTCATGGACAGTCTTCTTTCATCCAGCCTAACTAGTTATTTTGAAGTGAACCCCAGGAGTCACATCATTTTAGTAGATATTTTAAAATATATGTATTTCTAAAAGATGAAAATGTTTGATCTTTCATTTACTATAAAATGATCTAAAGAATGAATATGATGACATCTTTAAAAGATCAAATAACTCCTTAATACCAAAATTCTTTCAGAGTCAGAACTCCCTTATGTCTCGTACATTTTCTATATTGTTTATCCACATATTGCATTGGTTTGTGTGTCTCTTGAGATATTTTTTAATCAAAATATTTTCCCTGTATGACTTTTATCGCAATATTTGTTGATAATTTTTAAAAGTTGGTTGTTTTGTCAGATTATTCTTCCTTGAGTATTCTCATTCAATGTTTTATGAAAGTAATTAGTAAAATTATTCAGATATAAAAGTCGAGATATAGAATAAATGTGTAGTGTTTGGTTGATGACTTTTGGCAACTATATACATCAGTTTATCTACCAACTACTTTATTTCATATTCAGTTTGTTTTTTTTAAAATAGAAAAGAGGAGAAATGCCTTGCATTCTTTAAACTCTAAAGTTTAGAAAAACCAAAACAGTAAGGAATTGTTGATTGTTATTAGGAATATAAAGCTTTCTGCTTTTCAGCATGTAGTGGGTGAATTAAATTTTGGTGTAGAAAAATACTACTTGTTAGCAGAGGGATATGTAGAACATTTAGAGCTAAAGATGAGAAGTGAAAATACAATACATAGGAATTTATATTTTTGTGAAAATAAAACATTGTGATTATTTGATCATTCCTCTAAACCTCCACCCTGCCTCAATTTCAAGTAGCGGACATTTGTTAATTTCTGCTAAAGTTTGGATTTTGTGGTTATTAACTCTAGGAAAGAGTTATAACTATTGAGGCACATCAGTGTCTTAAATATGTTATTTGACAGACATTAACCAACTTAGTTCTTTTATCTTTGCTTTTATCCATGATTTAAATTGTTATATTTAATTTTGGTGACTTTATTATCTCTTTTTTTTTACTTGTACATCAGTCTTAGTTTGATCTCAGTAGGAAGGTAGAATGGAAGTTAAGAGTTGCTGAATATCCTATGTGAGGAATCATCTTAAATATATCCAATTGCTAAGTAAGTGATGGAGGTGATGACATCCATTTTGTACATAGCCCAGATCAGGAAACAGAGATCCCATTCTTTGCCTAGGGCCCATATAGTTAGTAACTACTAAAAACAGGGATTTAAACTCTGCACCTTTACTCCAGAACTCTTAAAAAAAAAAGGTTTTCACTATGATAGCCTGTCTTCATAAATATTAGAAACCTAAGCAATAGAAACTGCCCTTTGCAATTTCTGTTTTTTATATGTACATGAAAAATGGAATCATATTTAAAACATAAAATTATGTTGAATTCGATTGTGATAAAATTTCTGCATAAATATGCGTCACAAATTGTTTCAAGAGAAGTTTTGTACTAAAAAAGTCAAAAGCAAAATAATTTGTTTAATGCTTGTGGTATAATATGACAATAGGCCAGAAAGATTGTTTTCAAAGACAGTAAGAAAATAGGCTTATTAAATTATCTTTAGAAAGTTCAGTTCTAGAAGTATGTAGGAAGATGCTTGTGTTTCTAGTTCATTGAATTTATAGTTTAATTTTTAAATGCAAGTCTCCATTTTCATTTTATAGAAAATACTTATTTAAAAATCTTGCCCGCAGTGGCATACGCTGTGGCTCCGGTGGCTGAGGCAGCTAAGGTCCAGACTGCGAAGTCCAGGCACCTGGATTCGTGACCCAGGACCCCGGGGGGAGTCTTTTCCTCAGAATAACACGAATATTAATTTGTCTTTTAAAAGGTGATACCTTTTATGCAATTTAACAATTTAAAAAATTGTTAACCTTTATTCATTATCTGGATATGATTCAGATGGAACTTCTAATGTGAAAAAAAATGACTTCTATGACTATTGTTTCTGCTCCTTTTCAAATCTTCAGAACACTTTACCAGTCATAACTATAATCACCTGAATTTTACTTTACCTTTAGGTGCTCTGTTTTTTAAAATACATTCTGATTTAAAATATTTTAATCAAAATTGTTATCTATTTCAACCTTGTCACTAGAAGTTTTGTCCCCAACTAAAATCTTGCTCATCTCCCCCACAAAAAAATTCTGAATTGTTTTAATAGAATCAGCCTTTTTTCAGACTTGCCATAGAATTAAAAAAAAAAAAGAAGTTGCCCTTTTCTTGGTTTCATAGAGCTTTCGTATTAAAAATACAGACCTCAGAAAGATGGTTTTCATTAATAGAAATACATATTGCTTCTTGAAAGGCCTTTTTATATAAATTTGGTTGGGTAAGACAAATGGAACAACCAGTTAAGCTCATTCCTTCTTTTGGAAAAAAACTTATTTTTAACTTCGAAGCTCCTAGTTTTAACCTCTGGTTCAGTCCCATCTTGCTAGATTTAAGTGGCTTTTGTTTTGTTTTGTTTTTTTTCATGCAGGTTCTGCTCATTAATCACCATGAGTGTGGATCTGAAGAAGAGTTTATTACCTCTCTTTTTTTGAGTATGTTTTAACTTCAGATACACACAACGTAGCCTCTCCTTCCCTATTAGATTCTTAGAAGGTAGTTATATTTTTATAGTCTCCTTTTTGTGACTTTGATAGCTGTGATCAATAAGAATATAAATTATTCCTCGCCTGCTGGGCTACTGCATGCAAATCAGTTCACTTAAAACCCCCTGGAGGTCTTGCCAGACATAAAACGGAGTGTGTTTGCGGCGGTAACCTTGTTCCAAAGAAATTTTGAGAGTTTAACTATTTTATCAAGGAACCTGGGAGTTATCTGTTCGGTGCTGGGAATCACTGACTTTAAGGGGTTTGTTTTGATGTGTGATTTTAAAAATTAATTTAAAAAGGGAAATGGTAAACTAGAAATATTCTTGTGGTATTTGATATCTGAGTAGTAGAGAGAAATTAGCTTGCATTGTACCTGTTATATGCTTAATGAAGTAGTTGATTTATTACTTCTTATTAGTTAAACATTAATGAGCATTTTTTCTTACATAAATATGTTGAATGAAATATGATATATAAAATTCTGTTTTAAAAAATATCTAGGGATGGAAAAAAGAAAGAATTTTGGCTGAATATCCTGATGGCAGGATAATAATGGTTCTTCCTGAAGATCCAAAGTATGCCCTGAAAAAGGTAAATTCCCAGTGAAATTTCATGTCGAATGTATAGTTTAATTTTGCAGCTCATTTTAAGAATAGAACACATTGCTGACTTGGCACATTTAAAGACCAATTCTGAAAACAAGAAATATAACCCAACTGAAAAATTCTATTTAAACTTTGTAGTATGTCTAGCATATGTCAAATGAATTTTAGTGAATTGATTACTGTCCATTGTTAGCAATAATTTGAGTGATAGTATAAATAGCATACTAGGTCATAAGTAATGCCATGTAAGTGATTTCAAGAAGCAATTAACATTTGAGTCACAATAATTTAGAAAATTAGTTAATTAAGTTCTATTCTGCAAGTAAATTTCTGGATAAATGCTTATTGCAGAAGGGGATCTAGTTGTAGAGCATAGTAATTCTGAAATTAAACATGAGTTAATTATATAATGCTAGAGAAGATATATTCTGATTTATAAATCTAATACAGAAAACTTAAAATACTCTTACTTTGTGTGAACTAGGTTTTAGATTTATACTTTGAGAGTTCATACAAATGAACACAAGAGATAATTAAGTCTGCAACCATTTTCTTGTACAGAATATCTTAAAAGTCAACAATCATAGGATAAATTATTTTAAAAATAAGTGCAATTTAAGATGATGTACTCAGCATATTTTTCAACTTCTAGATTCTTTTCCTGAAGTACCAGGTAATGCAAAGCCTTAGATCCAGTTGTTTATCTGAAAAACTTAAATTATACTAGAGTGTATCTAAAATATTTAGAAACTTAAGGAAAATTATTATGTACTCTCCTTTTTTTTGAAGTTAACATTGAGACCTCTTAAATTTAGTAATATTTCACCTGAGAGGGGGGTTGAAGGAAAACACTTTAAAAAATTTGAAAATATAGCTAACATTTGACTTAATAGATAGGTTTGTCCGATGATATCTGACTTTTCAGATGCTCTGTATTTACAACTAGATAATCCCGCATACCCAAATGGTCCCACGCTACCATTGCTCTAATAGCACATAGTAGCATTTAGAATGACATGTAAATACACCACTTTTCTTGTATTTGAACATTGGTCCTTTTGCAAGAACAAATAACTTGTTGAATTAATGTTGGACTATTGATTGACTCGATGAAAATTAAGTAGAATTTTTTGGAATTCAATATATTACCATTTGGAAATGTACAGTAGAAACTTTGCTATACCTACCATATATGACATTTAGACTTTTCTTACTAAGAATCCTCAGTAAATACTAATTTTCTCAGTTTTCTCAGGACAAAATCCTAGTAACCTGTTTAGTATGTTACCTAGCTAGTAACCTATTAAGTGTTTATTATACTGAATAGCTGCAGGTTATATTTTTTAACTGGGGAAGGAACTGATGTTTAGTGCCTGCAGACACAACTAGGGGACTAGTTGGATTTTGAGTGCCTGCAAAAGTTTGAACTTGTTATTTTTCATCCTGACTGCAGTTTTAAGAAGTAAACTAGTTTCTATGTCATATTAATATTAAGGATTCAAATCCCATCTCCTTGGTTTCCTAGGTGTGCAATAGTTGACATAGGACAGTAACTTAACCTATGCATTTTATTATTCCACATGTAAAGTGAAGAACCATAGAACTTAAAGAAATGTTGGATTTAAATGATATAACATTAGTAAAGTGCTTTGCATGATGTTTGGCCTACAGGTGCTAGATAAGGAGTAAACATGTATTTCTTTCTCTGTGCCCACTAGTTTTATTGATGAGAGCACTAATTAAGATTTGGGAAGAAAAATGCCTTTCCCAGCTAAGATTGTAGTGACATTCTCTCTAGTTCTCAATTCAAGAAGCTTCTTAATATTCTAGGAGAAGCTCTCACTTCTGCTGTTCCCTAGACTGCTGGGCTTTGTGTTAAACTCAGTTCTTCCCTCATTTTGCAAATTGGTCAGCAAGGCTTGAAAAAACAGTTGCTTGTCGGCACTCTCATTCAAAAGAACTTTTGTAGCGGTTGTCCTTCTTGGAATAACATACTTAACTTACTGAACTGAAATAGTATAGTTTTACATATATGTAATGCTTTCATTGTTTAAAAAATTATTGTTCTTTATTTGGCAGGTTGATGAGATTAGAGAGATGGTTGATAATGATCTAGGTTTCCAGCAGGCTCCACTAATGTGCTATTCCAGAACTAAAACACTTCTCTTTATTTCTAATGACAAAAAGGTAGTCGGCTGCCTTATTGCAGAACATATCCAATGGGTAAGTGATTTTAAAAGCGTATTCACATGTAATTTTGTGTTTAAAGATTTTACTATGTAATCTTGAATAACATAACCCTAATGAATATGTCAGCATTTCATGTAAGGAATTGTATAAATGCAGGAATTGCCATATGTGATTCTTTATTGCAAAGGAGTTGTATCTTGCATAGGAATTAGTTTCTCAAGTTAGTATGTAAGGTAAAAGTTCTGTAAATCAGAGGTACTGTTAAACATTTTTAGATTGTTTCCGTGTTGGATACTAATATAATTGTCTCTTTAGCCCTGGCATAAATTCAAGCATTGGAAGACTATACTATCAAGGGGAAAATTCAGCCTACTTTTGCAAATAGTGTTTCATTGTTACATAGCCATGACTATTTGCTTAATTACTATCTATGGCTGCTTTCGTGAACACTACAAAGCACTGAGTTGAGTAGTTGGAACAAAGAAGAGAAGACAGGCAAAGCCTAAAATACTTAGTATCTAGCTCTTTATAAGATGTTGTCCACATTAGAATAAACCACCACTTCTTTGGTCGAGCCTTCAAGAAGAGCTGACTTGCATTTAGGAGATAAATTATACAAAAAATAAAGTCATAATAAAGGGGATATGTTCACATAATGAAAGTTATATAGTAGACCTTTTTTTAGGAACAGAAGATTCTGGACTTCCTTATGCTCACTCTGAGGCATACCCCCATTTTACTTTTCCTAGTTGAATTCTTGCTTATGAATTCAGTAAACATTGGATTTGACTCCTGCAAATGTATGCTTTATCATAAAATTTGAAAAAAAACTGAAAACAAGCCCCGCTCTGTGGCTCAGGCAGCTAAGGGATATGTTATGAAAGCCATGGCCATGGGATTGAGATTGGGGGCTGGTCAATAAGTAAAAACAAGTCTGCATGAATTAACATCTGAAAGTAAAGCTACATTAAAAAATTTCAGCCCAAAATTGAAGTTGAGTCTTGATATTTATAATAATAAAGTTTATTAAAATATGTAGCTAATAGCTTGGGGATATAATTTTGATACAAAATGACTAGCTTATCAAGGTAGCCATGCTGAAATTGAGTTAATTGTACATAATGCGAAACCTTGTATTTTTAAAATTGCTATTCTACCTAGTTTCAAAAATTACCTGTAGCAGTGTTTAAGGTAGAGAACTGGTACTGTTGGCTTGTTTGTATTTTGTTAACTCTTAATAATGTTGTCTAATTGTATTAAGTTTTGTATCAGGTCACATTAGAAGATTCACCCTGTCTTTTTATTGGCAACTAGACTGGCAGAGGAGATGTATGATTTTTTTAAAGCACTTTATTTTAAGAGATGGAAATGTGGGGAAAGGACTAGTAAATTCTTAATTCCTCTGCCATCCCTGTTCCTAATTTCTCCTTAGTTGTGAATCCAAGAACTGTGAAGCTATCAGAAATGGTTGTTATAACTGCTTAGTTCTTAACATGTACTTTTGCAAGTTCTTAGAATGTAGGCGGCAGAGAAAACTAACATTCAGTGTCTATTATGGGGCTAGCCACGGTGAAAAGGTGCTATGTATGTATTACCTTATTTAATCTCAGCAATCTCTGAAAGAGATGGTGGATATCTCCAATTAATAAGTAAGGATATCAAAGTTTAATTTAGCAACTTCTCATGATCACATAACTAGTAAGTGAATTAGAAGAGAATACATATCTAGGTCTATTTCCTAAAATGAGAGGGAAAGCACAAATGATCCCCATATTTTCTTAAGCCAGATAAATGGCTCCTCACTATAGTTAGTAGGAGATAATTTATATTCATCGTTCTTACTTTTAACTCCCTCTCCCTCATTTTGATACAAATAGGGCTACAGAGTTATAGAAGAGAAGCTTCCAGTTATTAGGTCAGAAGAAGAAAAAGTCAGATTTGAAAGGCAAAAAGCCTGGTGCTGCTCAACATTGCCGGAGCCTGCAATCTGTGGGATCAGTCGAATATGGGTATTTAGCATGATGCGTCGGAAGAAAATTGCCTCTCGCATGATTGAATGCCTAAGGTAACTCAAATGTAATTTTTAAAAACATTTTCAGTAGTTTGGGATTTAAACAAAACATGGGTGCATAATATATAAAGAAAAAATAATGATGTATTCTAGAAATAAGTCCCTTATATTCAAATATGTGATCTGCAAATATTTTCTACCATTTTATGCTTTTAATCTTTTTGGGTCATTTGAAGTACAAAGGCTTTGTTTGTTTGCTTGTCCCCTTCTCCCTTCGGCCTGGGTCTCAAACCCTGGTCCATGACTTTCATAGCCTGGATCTTAGCCACCTGAGCCACAGAGGGCAGTTGAAGTGCAAAAGTTTTTAATTTTGAACTCCAAATTATTTATCATTTTCTTTTCTCACTTGTGTTTTTGGTATCACATCTAAGAAGTCATTTTCTAATCTGAGACCACAAATATTTATGCCTATTTTTTCTTGCAAGAGCTTATAATTTTGGTTCTTTCATTTAGGTCTTTGAACCATTTTCAGTTTTGTGTATAATGTAGAGTAGGAGCCAACTTCATTATTTTACATGTGGACATCCAGTAGTTCCTGCCCCCACTTGTTATAAATACTGTTCTGTTGAATGACCATAAATGTGAGAGTTTGTATCTGGGCTCTTAGTTCTGTTCCACTGAGTTAGTCCTATGCCAGTAGTGCCCTCCCTTGAATACTGCAGCTTGCAGGAAGTGTAAAATCAATTGTCAGACTTGGTCTGCTTCAAGATCCTTTTGAATAACCAGGGTCTCCTGCATTTCCATATGAATTTTAGCACCTGCTTGTTAATTTCTGAAAATAAGCCAGCTGTAGATCAACTTGGGGAGTAATGCTATTTTAATAAAATTAAGTGTTCTTATTCACAAACATGAATGTCTTTCTGATTTATTTAAGTCTCCTAAGTTTTTTTAACATCAGTTTAGTTTTTATTTTGGAAAAATCGCACTTTTGTTAAATTTACTATAAAGTGTTTGTTCCTCTGATGTTATTGTAAACGGGACTGTTTTCTAAATTTTATTTTTTATTGTTCATTGTATACAGGTACAATTTTTAATACTGATCTTGTATCCTATAACCTTTCTCAACTTATTTTTATTAGCTCAAATAGTTTGGTAATTCCTTAGGATTTTATATATATGTGATTATGTCATTCTCAAAAAGTGATTGTTTTTACCTTTTTCTTTATAATCTGGTTGCTCTTTCTTTTCTTTGTCTAATTGCCCTGGGTAGAACCTGCAGTACATTGTTGAATAGAAGAGGTGTGAGCAGAGATAACCTTACTTTGTTCCTGTTCTGTTTGGAACAGTTTTCGGTCTTTCACCATTAACTTTGATATTCCGTGTTGTTCTTTATCAGGTTGAGGGAAGTACCTTCTATTCAGTTTTTGAGTATTTTTTATCATGAAAAAGTGTTGGTTAAATCAAATCAGCGTGGCTTTTGTAAAAAAAATTTACTTCGTTATTAATATTTTAGATGAAGTTACTTTCTGTAATTTTTAGAACATACATTCCCTAAATAGTTTTTGTAAACCTTAATTATATGTAAGGCTTTTCTAGTTTCATTGATTAAGCATATTAACTTTTTTTTTTTTTTTTTTTAAACCTTTCCACACTCTCCCTCCCCCCTTTTTAACAGGAGCAACTTTATATATGGCTCATATTTGAGTAAAGAAGAAATTGCTTTCTCAGATCCCACTCCTGATGGAAAACTTTTTGCAACACAGTACTGTGGCACTGGTCAGTTTCTGGTATATAATTTTATTAATGGACAGAATAGCACCTAAAACAAATTGTTGCCTACAAGTACTAGAAGACATCCATGAAGAGAACGGATTGGTTGCTGACTTTAACCAGGAACTAGGGCCATTTTTATTACAATGAACTCAGGATTGGCAACAACTCTAAGGTTGTTCCATTTTCATAAAATTGGAAACAATGCAGTAATAGCTTATTATTGTTTTGTTTTTTAAAGGAGATATTTTATTATCTTTTACAGAAATTTATGATTGATGTATTTTATCTAGTTATTTAGACATGTTTACATGCAGCAGATAATTGTTCATAGTGGACTGAAAACTAATGCAAGGACTATGGTCTCAGTGATAAGTATATTTTGAAGTTCTTAATGTGGAAATACATCAGTGTAGATTGGTACTGTATTTTTTTATATTGATCTGCTGATACCAGTTATAGTTTTAAAGATTGTATTTTCACAGAATAGAAACCAGTGTTTGTGAGTTATTAGTCAAGGCAGGTGCAGTATTACATGTTTTAGAATTTGAGACTAAATTCTTAAACTGAACTGAAATATACTTTGAAGAAACCTCAAAAAAGCAAAGCTCCATATAAGCAGGAAGAACTGAAAATATGGAGATTTTTCTTCCATTTCTCTCTTTCCTATTCTTGATGACAGAAAGAAATGGAATGTGGTAAAGAATTGAGACTTTCCTTCTTGGAGAGCTGTAAGTGACCAAATGATTCAGATTATGAAGGCATCCTCTTAAGTTTATTATTATGGTTTCACTTTTTAAGATAAATAGCAATTTTGACACATTTAGGCTATTAACAAATCCCAAAGAGGTTTATAAAAACCTGTAAAATAGTCACAAGCTAAATATGGCTGGCTTGGTATCAGCTTTGTTATTCCTCAGAAATACTACACTGAGTATGTGCCCTCATTTTTGGACTTCATTTTGATACTTGTCTATCCTTCATAGTGCCCTCTACTTTTAAAGGGTTTATATGTTGAAAAACTGCTGTGGCCTTTTATGATCTGTATATAATGTAGATTAAAATAATAAAATACTTGTAGCTTTTTCTAAATGATGAATGCATAATGATGTATTGTCATTTGTGCTTTTTCAGAAGTTTAAATGTGATACCTTAAAGTATGATTAAAACAATGGCCTCTTAATGGTAGTTTTCACCAGTTTGCCGAAGACAAGTACGTCAGCACCAACTCCTGAAGTTTGTCTCTAAAGGCAAAATACAAACATGATAATTTTCTGGTCGCTCAAAGAAAGAACCACAGCCCAAGAATGAATCACCACCTATGGTTAACATTTTTATGAGCTGAAATTATATCTCTATTTAAAAACAGCTAAATTTTACGGCTTTAAATTAAGATTAACAGGTGTACATTTTATCCCCCTATTGAATTTTTTTTTAATTTATATAATGCTAGAAAGCTTCTGTAGTCTTTGGGTAGGTGGAATGGTATGTAAGACACTAAATATTTCCCTCAGATTCATCAAGATGGTCTGATGTTTGTTAAGTCTCTTTCAGTTCGGGCCTGAGACTCTTCTAGTCATCTCTGGTCTCATTGTTTGCCTTACAGAGACATTTAAAAAAAAAAAAAGGATGAAAATTTTCAGGTATACTATGATCACTTTTATAACTGTTCATCTCATAAAACAGCTTCACTTTCCATTTAAGCCATGATACATATATCTTTGGGGAGTCAAACTTGGTGGATTAAATGAGATCTGGGGTAGAGAGGATATATTGATTAGTAGTTTAAATGTTAACATTACTAAGAAGACAATTTTCATGTTTATATTGAAGACATAGCCTCTCAGGCAGGAAGAGAGAAGAGGAAGAAGCATTTTATTTAGTTGTTCCCCCTGTTCCCTGGATGGCGAACTTGGTCCTTGGGGTGCAACCTCTCAGATAACTTTTACAGGGTGTATTTGGGTGTTTGCTATGTCACACTCTGAATTTAGTGCTTTTAAAAAATTTTTTATTTAATTATGACAACCCTATGAAGTAGAATTTACAAGTCTGAATCTTAGACTACTTTATCAGTCTATAAGAAACTCTGAAACACTGAACTAAATCATGATACTTGGGTGAAGATCAGACAGACAAACTTTGAGAAGATACAGCTGGTTGGAGTTGATAACTGACCACAGGAGGATGAGGGCAAAGAAGCTGAGTATTTGAGAATTAAGTAGATATATTGATTAAGAAGGGAATACTGGAGAATTACACTGAGAGGATTCAATGGAGAAGGTTGGGCTCAGTTTTGATCAAAATATTAAGATGGTTGCAAAATGTCCAAGTGGCGATCTCATCTGTTTGGTATATAATTGAATAAATGGATCTACATTTTGGGAGAAGTTCAAACTAAAGGAATTTTCAAATTTAAGTGTCAGAAGTACGTGAAAAGGCACGTGCAAGATAAAAGAACCAGAAGAGTGATGGAATGCACAGGAGAAGTTGCAAGAATCAGATAATGGTCAGTGCTGTCATATCACATTTAAAGACTGAAGAGAACCTAACTGATGTTTAAAAAAGAAGAGCAGTCCTCTACAGAGAGGTGAAAACAGTAGTAAACACAGAGTATACACTGATGGCCAGAGTCAAACTTAAGAGGTTGATCTTATAATCACTGACTATATAAAGGGTCCCTATATCATTTTTCAGCTGCCCTTGAATCACTATTCAAGACCATCATAAAAATGTCTTTTAAGTATGTAAGTATGTTTAGGAACCACAAATATAGACAGGAGCTTTGAGGTTTTATGAGTTATAACTAAGTCTGCATGGACATGCAGAAGTTTTATTTTGAAAGAATCATAAAGAAAATCAGTACTTTATTAGTTTCTAATAGGGAAGAGCAATTTGGTGTATCAGCTAAAAGCAGGACTATCATTAGGACAGTGTGTACACGACGTGCAGTGATATTTTAATTGCTACTGCTTTATTTTGCATGGTGCCCTAACAGGGCATCTGGAGAGAAACAGCCATGTTCCCTCCTAACCATATTTCCTCAGGGTTTAAGATTACTCAGTTGATTTCTGGAATAGTAACTACACACATTTTCTATCTTATCTCAATGTTCTTGACCCTTCCCAGCAGAAAAAAGGGAAGATTCTGTCTTATAGCAACTTGCTTCTGCTCTCTAGTAAAAATAAAATATATGGTACTACTTATAGAATGAAGACTTGGTCAGAAAACAGCTTGTGCTTTTCCTTGTCACTTACTCCGTCTGTTGTCATAGTCACTGAAATAGATGCTTTAACGCAGGTGACAGTTAATAGTACAAGGGATTTATTGTGGGAATGGCATTTTATTTGGCCTCAGGCCCGTTCTAAAATCATCTTTATTGATTTTTTTCAGTGCTGTCAGGGTTTCAGTGTTACAGCAATATTCTAGACCTGGGGGCAACTTAAAGGCCAATTTCCATGACTAAAGAGAGGTCCGAGGGATGTTTTTTCCTTGGAGGTTGTGTCATTGCTAGGTGGTTGAATATGAAGGTACAGCAGTTAAGAGTTTCACAGCTTTTAGTCTTTATGGCAGCTGGTTTGGAATATGCAGTTGAACACTGGCAATTTCCACCTGTTCCTGAATCTGTCATCATTCTTACAAATATCTCCTGAGATAACCAGGTACCTTTAGCTTAAAAGAGCATTTGGCTATCTCTGTATCAAATTCTTCTATCTTAGCACTTTTTATATACACACTATCACTCAAAGGTATTTTTCTGGAATTAAAGTTGTTTCTTAAAAGTCAGTAAGATTATGTACAGTTTGGAAATAAATTGGATATTAATACTTATGTCATACTATGTAGTTCTAGCAACCCCAAATTTTATCTCTAAAGACACCAGTGTATGTTTGCCACTTATAAAAGATTGAGGGTATAAATATTTCTAACATCTCTTTAATAATCATTCTAGAACTGTTATCCATAATGACGGAACTCTGTAAATAGGCACTGTGTGTAGATACTTTAGCTGTATGTGTATATATAAGCTACAGATTTTTATTCAACAAATATTTACTTAGTACTTTCTTGAACTGTTACGCCAGAATAGAATCAATCATAGGGTCATCCAACTTAGGATGTTTGGACTTCTGACCTTTCTTGTACATTATCAGAATCAGGGAATGTATTCCAATTTTTGTACATACCAGAAAATTAGTTATAAAGAAAGGAGACTTTTTTCCTTTATGGGGGGAGGAAGGGAGAGAATTTTAATACATTCACCAAATTAAGTGACAAGAACATAGTGTAGACACAACTTAAGACAATTTAGAATCAGACATAATGTGAGGTAGACTGACTAGTGAAATTCACCAAATTTTGGTTAAGAAAATTGTACAGTAATAAAGTAACACAGGTGATCCCCTTTCTAAAAATCACAAAAAGCAATTGCATAAATTATAGCCAAAAATGAATACACTTCTCATTCTAATTTTAGTTTACATTCAGTGTTAACCTGTGTGAACTGTCATACATGGTTCAACAGGCCTGTAGTCAGTTATTATGCAGGATCAGCGAACACATTCACACCACAATGTCCTAAGGGATGAAAAGGCTCAAAGCTGAATACACCAAGGTAGTTGCAAGTTGTGGTGTCCTGTGCTTGTGCAATTTCATCCTTAAAGGAGTAGGGCCTAACATTCTCTAAGGAATTATCCTGATAAGATGATTTTTAGAGCTCTAAACCTTGGTGTAAGATAGGCATTAAAAAGAATAAGAGGTCAATTTAAATTTTCCATCATCGGGGTGATGGTCTTTTGGCTTTATTCTGGCAATTCTCTTCCACAGAGTTAATAGTACTTAGAGATCATATTTGATTTTTCAGAGTGCAGCCCTAACTAGTGTGGAAAACCTGCATCTGAAGTAACTACTTTTAAAAATGTTATTTAGACTATGAAGCCATAAAGCCCAAAGAAACCCTGAGAGGCCATCTGCCCAGGTAGACCTGTTTTTAAATTATTTCAAGTATTTTATTTGCCCTATATAGTATATATTACTGGAATATTGCACAGACAGTGGGTTTCTTGGTATCATCTGCATTAGGCCTTTTCAACAAAACAGGAACAATTGAAATTCACTCACCTAAATCAACCTGCTTCAAAACGTACCTCTGCCAAAAATTCTGTTGTAGTTAATATAAAGAGTATTTTTAACGTCTATAAGGCAGATCCTCTTTGAAGGACAATTTAAAATGGGGTTTAAAGGAATTACTCACTTAAGTAAAAGTAGCTATAGTAAAACCAAGAGATTTGCAAATCATTTTCAGATTCATACATTCCAATCTTTTCACTACCTGTAAACTTCTTGTTATCACAAGCTAATAAAGCTGGTCTATTTGTTCTAAGTAAATAAATGCAGGCTTAGTAAGGTCCCTCTCCATAGTGTCAGGCCCCAAATAAGACACTGACTGAGTCAAAAATGGCCATTTTAAGTGGGAATAATGTGGGTCATCTGGGCTAGTGAGAAAAATGTCAAGTGATTATTTGATGATTAGAAGTGAAATAGGTTAAGAGTAAACTTAACAATAGACTTGATTTGTTGTAGAACATTTTCAAGAAATCTGAACAAACTTATGCTTCCTACTGTGGATACTGAAGAAACATCCCTGATGAGTATGAGTTGAAAGACTTTTAAGGGAATCTTCCTTACTCCTCACAAAAGAATCAGCTAATAGGATTAAATAAAAGACCGTTCTCTTTCTATGGGTCTATTCCCATTCCAGCAATTTGTGTTGTTGTCAGTATAAGGCAGCTAATATTCATTCAGCATATCTTTTAAAGGAAGCTTTGATTGAGTCCCTGAAAGGAAACAAAATAGTTTTACTCTACACAGAACATTAGTCTGACATTTAGTGTTGCTGGTGCCATCTGCTTCATGCAGCCAGCCAGGGTTGTGTGGGATGACTGCTGAAAGTTTAATTGCCTCAACTACCGAATCAAGTCTCCTTGTACAAGATTAATCATTGTTCCACATTCTCATAGACATGCTGTGCTCAGACTGAAAACAGTTTAAAGAATGGAAATAGCAAGGAAATTTAAGCGAGGGAGATGCCACATAAATGCACACAGTGCCTGCTCTGCATTTACTGATGTTTGTTCAGTTTAAATAGTAAACTTTTTAACTCCTGTGGAAATTTTGCCAAGTTTCAATACATATAAGATTATAAATCTTCAACTAACACTGCACAAAGACAAAGCTACTTTTCTTTTTAAATACAAATATCTTCTACATTCTATCATTTCAGACCCCTGAGTAATACTGTACCAAAGTACAGATCTGAAGAGAAACTGAGGGTTCAGGCCTCATTAATCTTCAGTTAATTCCACACCAGTAGTGTGAGTCTCATGTAACACGTTCAGGCTAGCTAATGCCAAGCATTTTTCCCCTAACAGTGTAGTAGAAAAACAATGCAAACTTCGTGTTCATTCCCCAAAGTAGATCCTCCTCAGGCTCCCGTGGGCAGAGCATGTCTTAAGTAATTACACCAACTGCCTAGCATGGACTTTTAAGGTCCTGAAATTGGAACTGAAGGAGATGCCCCCAAAGATTTGGGGGTGGGGTGTCTTTGGAGAACAGACAGATAGTTGCACTTTGCTCCACAGTGATTGTACTATAAAGGAAAAAAATCCCAAATAATTGTTTCTGCCCCACCCAGTCAGGCATCCCTTTACTGTTTTGGTCTCTTCAAAAATTCATACGTGGCGTCCAGTGAGAAAGTAGAGGGGCTTGTCATCACTGCTGTTAGCAGTTTGAAACTCATCCCGGAGACGGAACTGCCACTCATCCTCCAACTCTAAGCGGACAATTGTTTGTCGTAAGGAGCTTCTGTCTTGGCAGATGACACAGAGAGTAGCACCTTTAGAAAAAAAGGCAGAAATGTATCTTATCTTCGACTCAGACTGCAATGACAAAGCGCCTCACCACAGCTCTGATCATAACCACTTTGCTAACATGTCTGAGAACCAACACATGGGAGAATAAACAGGTGAGGTCAATAACCCATCACAGTTGTTCACTTTGATTTTATTATGTTGAATAAGTAATATAACAAATTTAAAAGTTTAAAAGTAAAATGGAAAATCTCCCAACCACATCCCCACTTCCCCTGTGATAAACCAACGGTTAAAATTGTGTTAGAATGTTCTTGTGGCATGTGTGCCTCCAGAGCAGGATTTCTCATTCTCAACACTGTTTTATTGTTCCTGCAGGATGTTTAGCAGCACAGCTCCCCACCCCACCCCTCCCCCTAGCATGTCTCCAGGTAGCGCCAGAAGTCTCCTGGGAGGTAAAAGTGCCACCACCCTCCACAAACCACTGCTATAGATGTTATTTTATGCGCATATATAAGTAAACAGACACTTTCACCAGTAACATACTGCATACAATATTTTGAACCTTTTTCAGACCTCAGGTCATCTTGTCAGGATAATTTGTTATGCTTCATCAGTTTGTTCTTAGGCAAATCCATCTCTGATACTTTGTAACTAAGGCTCATACCTTTTAAAGCAACTTTAGCTTATGTTATCAGAATTATAATTCACTAACCTAATTTTTTTAAATTACATTTTGTGAGTAGCAATACTTCTTGCACTGCATCATTATAAAATTAATAGTGGTGAAAATATTTCATATGATCACAAATCTGGCAGTTTTCCTCATGAAGTCTTAAATAACAATGACTTGATTCCTTCTTCCACCTCACTGCTAAGAAAATCAGTGGTCCTGATTAAGAGTCTAAAATGAAAAATCAACAACCACATTCCCCCTTTTGGTTTTAAAGCAAGATTTCAATTTATTGGCCAAAAGAAGACTGTTATAAGTGCTTTTTAATATCCTTCATGAACTCTGTATTTTGTCCAGTTGTAACCAATAGCATTTAGAAGCAAGATCTCAAGTTTTGTTTACCTTTTAGAAATTTAAACTTCTTAAGAAGATCAGCACCTACAAAAGAGTCACAGAGGTACAAGAGGAGTCCACTGAAAAACACCCCTTCACAGTTGACATTGCTGGAGTGGGGTCTGGAGCTGATGTAGCATATGGCCACCTGGAATGGTCAAGCAGAAATAGCAAGGGCATTTCAGCAGCAAGCACAAATCTGTACTTGAGCTGATTGAATCAGTGTCTTCCTTTTTAGTGTTGCAGGGTGAGGTTTAAAGGAGATGACTTATTTGAAACAAATGGTTTTGATTTTTAACTTTATTCTTATTCAACATACCAAGTTTTAACCTATTTTAATTAAGGCTTCTTGTTTATTTCTCATAATAAAGGATGGTTATGAACAAATCAGTAAGGGGTGTATGAAGTTAAAAAAAAAAACAACCCACCCACAAAAAAGATACTTAGGAAAGATCAAATGGATTACCTTACTGAAGAGAATAAAAATACCTTTAATCAGCTTTTCACTTAGATATACTTAAATTTTCAATTGGATAGGAGCCTCAAATAGTGTATGAATTAAAATTTTTAATTCTGTTAAAATACATATTTTACTCTTTAAAAATACATATTTTAAAAACAAAACTAATAACCCAAGGGGGAGTTTGGCAGAAGCATGTAAGTCCTAGAGGCTCTCTGTTCTATGTGGCTTCCATGTACAGAAGAGAAGTTCACAAAAATGAACAAGGGTGTGAATAAGATCACTGGGAACAATGAATGGCTTCATGTGTGGAACGGACTACTTGGGTGCAAATACTGGTTCCTCTACTTAGCAGCTGTATGACACTGAGCAAATTTCCTTCACTTATCCAACATCAGCTTCCTGGATGGCAGGTGTGTAACACTACTGCCTGATTTAGTGGATTAAGTAACAGAATATGCAAGCCATCTAGTAAAGGATTCAGTAGGTGAAAGCTGCTGTTAGTAATAGTAGTACTGAGATCGTGGTGTCTAACACCTGGACCCTGGGTTCTGTGATGAAGGAACTGGAAGACTGGGCTACACACATAATTTACATAGGTGCTACAAAAGGTAATTGTTATATCTAATGTATTTACGTTTCCCTCTACTTCTAAAATTCTATAATTCACAGTGAAAGCCATAGGGTAGATTTTTGAAATATGAGAACATAAAATGTTTACACTGTTAAATTTTACAAATCAGTCTCTAAAATTTCAGAATTGAATTCCAAAGTTGGATTTAAGTGTTGAGAGATGTATTTGTCTGTACATACTAGGAAAAGCCTGAAAGAAAATACAGTACACCAAAATGTTTTGTTCCCATCACCAAGTGATTTTTTTTCTTTCTACCTATTTTTAAGAAATTACAATCAGGATGTTTTAATACATATTTTTTATGTACTTTATGTACTAATCCTAAGGGAAAGTATTTTGGCAGAAGACTTTAAAGTCTTACAGGCTATTAGGGATCCAAAAAGCCTGAAGGTGCAAAAAGCAATTTAAAAAAACAACAAAAAGCTAAAGCTAAAAATGAGGAAGCCCTTGAAAGAGAAGAGAATGAATGGAAGAGAGAGTCCAGGAGTGAGAAGTAGAGAAAGGACTGCTATAAAGGTCTCCCACGACACCCTAAATTATTAGCAATCACTGAGACCTTGTTACATGCCTAAAACAGTGACTAAATCATTGTGTGCTGTTTGAAGAAATCACATTCTTTAGGGAAAACATCACATAATTATAATATCAACTGTTATGGTACATGTTAGGACAGGGAGGAACAAGCAGCTATTTCTGCCAAAGGGGACCTCTAAACTAATCTTTGGTGTTCACTGACTCCCTGTTCAAAGGTGAAACAGGTATGGGGAGGGACAGTTGCCATCACATTTGTGTGAGCCTTTGCGTAAGTATGTCATAAATTCCCTCTTGTCTCCATTTGAGCTTTCAAGCAAGAGCTAAAATGGTAAAGAAATGGATGGAAGCAGTAAACTATATATTCGCCCCTTCCCCTTTACCTCTGGTCCAATGTTAAGGTAGCAGTCAATGGCCAACACCGGACTCTTGAAGTTATGGATGGCTTTGGGGAAGAGTTTGTACGAGGCGTGCTGAAGGAACTTCTCCAGGAGAAATTGCGCAGGGGCTGCCAGTAGTGTGTGTTCACTGTCCGGAGCACAGACATACTGAAGGGGCAAGATGGGTGCTAAGATCTCTGACACCTGAAATCAGAGCCAAGATTATCATGGGAAACACTGTGCCTGTCCCTGGATGAAATAAGACAAGGAAATACTGCACTGCATTTCCACAGCCCCCAAATAACAATGGGAGTATGGTGGATGGCAGACTCCAGGCTTAAATGTAAGTATCATTCTTGGGTTGTGAATTTTCGTTTTCCTCTTTAGGATAATACAGTTGGCTTTAACATAATTTACACACAACAAGGGCAGGATAAAATGGTGAAGTGGGCCTCTTTGAAAATTCCTGCATTTAGCAAGAACATTATGAAGATTAATAGGAAACCTGCTGCTGGATGGGAATGGGTTAAAATCCACTGCTGTCACAGTTGGTGGTGTGCATGGGTGAGGAGAAGCAAAGCGCTGCTGAAGTTCCACTGGGGAGTCCACATGCTATAAATGGTTACATATCAGGATCTCTGACATGAAGGTGAAGTCCCTGGGCCTACCCTCAACAGGTTTTTATCTGCATTTTCTTTTTTAAAAATCCGACAACCAGACAAGCATCTTGATTTACATTTCTCTCGTGTATTAAAATAAAAATACTAACTTTGTCAGCTTAAGAATATAGAATATTAAGTTTGAAACTGAAGCTTCGGTGGAGTTGTCACGTCTTAAATCTAAAGAAAGGTGGGTACGTGCTTGTGGCTTGGGCAGCTATGCCAGCAAGCGTGCAGGCCACATAAAGCCCAGGGACCTGGGTTTGAAACCCAGGGCTGAAGGCGGGGAGAAACAACAATAACAAATTAAAAAATAATTTTGAAATTCTGGAACATACATTTTGGCTGAAAGAAATCCTCAGTAATAGAAATGGACTACAAATTTGACTTGTGATACTTCACTTTCCAATCAAGTGGAAAGAACTTAATTTCAGCACCTACTACGATATTAAGAAATTCTTTTATTTTCAACAGTAAACTCAGGCTTGCGAAACTTACCATAATCTTTGGTTTAATGATAAAGTCCCTTTGCCCTCCAACCTGAATATGTTTCTTCATGAGACTGAAGTTATTGAAGCGGCAGATGAGCAGGCCACTGCTGTTTGTTCTTAGGTTAAAGTCAACATCTTCACAAAAATACCTAAATCATAATAATCATTAGTGGTTTCTCTGACTACCTGTTACATCACAATCATGATAATTAAACAGTGTGTGACAGCTGTTAGAAGGTACCCTCAAACAGAATCCACCCTGCTTTCTTGTGGAGCTCTCTCTCTCTCAACCCTGACCTGTGAACCCCTCTTTTGGGCAGTATAGTTGTTCAGAGGAGGAATTAAGTTCACTTTGGTCTTAGGCACTCCACAGAGCTTTAGCATTCCTGAACAGAAATAGTTGTGCAGGCAGGAGTGAAGGGGAGTAGGTAGGTGGGCAGAGAGGAGGAGGAGGAGGCAACTTAATTTCTATTTTGTCGTTCACACTGGTTGCTGCCCCCTCCACCTGGGACTCAAACCTAGGGGTGTGCGGCCTGCTCCTTTGAAGGTGTTGAGCCAACTATAACTTCACCAGGGCGTGCCAGGTTTGCACATTAATCTATATACTCTTGCATGACAGGTTGGCATAAGGGGAACTTCATGATTCCTGACATTTTTCCTTGGCCAATTCAGATTTTCTGGGATGTGGATATAATTTATTCAGGAGGCAAAGCCAAAGTGTGACTGCTCATTTCCTGCTGGATTTTGCCTATAGGATCCAGATTTCTGGGTCTTACTAACATTTGGGCAAAGCGATTATCTCGTGAGTTCTAATGGTGAACAAAGGGTTAATCATCAATAGGTTTATAGGTTCACACACTGATTTGTGTTGATTAAATAGGAACAAAAATATTCAAAGTTTATTAATGAATTGGTTAAAGCATGTCTAAGCATTTCACATCATAACACCTATTGTTGATGTCAGTTTGAAGGCTGATGAAGGGGCTTGTGATCCCTACCCCTTCTCCTTGTCCACATAAAGAGAGCTTTCAAAGACACAGGGCTGGAAACATCACAGAGGCTAGAAATGGGCAGGAATAATCAGTAGATGCCAGAGATTACTTGCATCCAGGAGACCTGACTTACCTGTTGAAGTCATACTGCACATTCTGAGTCAAGTCTATGTTGAGGAGAATGAAGTCATGCACATGGCACCTAGAGAAGGGGGCCTTCAGGCTCTGAGAAGTCAGCTTGCTGCTCCATTTCTGTATGCCTAGGATTGCGTAGTGAACAATTTTTGGTGTTGCTTCAATATGCTGCAAGACACTCTTCAAGGATACATTCTTACTGGAAACGCCTTCCATTGGCTGGCTATGAAATGTAAAGTTTATATAATATAAATATTACTGAGGAGAGGGTCCTTTATGAAGGGCCAACACTATTCTGTGTTCAGAATACTGTATTAATATCTGTAAAAAATATAATTTGATGGTTTACTTTTTTATGAGCCTGGAATGGAAAAGAGTGTTGAACCCTGTTTCCATGGTGCTGGTCGCTGCTAACTTAAGGAAGCTGCCTGAGGCGGGCGGGGGCTTCCCATTTTAAGGCAAACACAGAAATCCAGCCCAGGCTTCAAAGTGAATGACGGAGTTCCAACGAGAGGCAGCCAGAGGTTAGAGGTTGCAAGTATACTTCCCAATTCTGATAATTATGGTATAATAAAGGAACATTTGAAAACTTCATTGGCTTCAAATCCACAGTGGAAACAAGGATACAAAATCATGTTTGATCTGGACTGGGCCTATAGGTCATCTGACATGGTGTTTTAACGGGGTGCTGTTGACATCTGGGGGAGGCAACTGTTGCATAGAATTTTCCCATGTGTAACTTTCCCTGGTGATCACGGACCCTGTCACCACTGCCCCATGAGGAGAACCACTGATTTTGGCCCAGCCATAATTTTACAGGGGATGGAATTGAGATGGAGAGGTGGAGCAGCTTTCCCTTTTCATCCAGAGTTGTGAAGTGGAACTGGGGTTAAAAAAACACATTTCTGGATTCAGAAGGCAGTAGGCGTTCTAAACTACACTGTCTCAATATACATTTTTATTATATATTTTTATTGTAATTATTCTACACATTAAAATAATTTCCTATGTGTAGGTTCCCCATTTCTTAGATATATTTCAATACACCGTGCCCTCCACCAAATCAAGCGTCAATAGATTTTTATAACTAACCAAAGCCATGATATAGAAATGGTTCAAGAACTTGATGGTAAACTAAATGTTTCAATTAAAAAATTCTTAAGTCACCATAAAATGTGCTAATGACTATGGCCTCATATGGATGACCATTCTGCCCCAGAAATCTCTCTCATTCACTTCCATGCATAACTGCAGTCAAGGGAAATATCTCTTCTGTACCACTGTGTCCTGCTCTCCTAGAACGGCTTGGGGAGAAGAACTATTACCTGCTCTGCTCTTGAAGACTGTGAATATTCCACAGGACACACGAGTCATCCATCACAACAATGAAAGGCCAGACACACTGGCGTTTAACTCCCAGCTCCTCCAGGCGGCTCCTCTCCAGTTCCAGGTTGTGATATGACAGCTCCTTAATGAGAAACCTGGCAGCACCTGGAAGGCAGCATAACCACGGCTGCACACCCTTCACTCAGGCGTGGCCAGAGCTGCATACACAGCTAACATTCTCTGCACAGTGCCCATGCAGGCTGAGGGTTAAATGTTTAGCATGTAAGAACCACTGGCAAAACTTGTTAAAAAGTATGCATTCCTGGCGCCCATCACCAGACATTCACTCGAATAGGTCTGATGAAGGGCCTGAAACTAGACGTATCTGATGACATCGATGATTCATGAACTACACTTTGAGGAGTGCTGCAAGAATCTGGTTTCCATAATAGGTCGAAGATACCACATAGAGGAAATACTTATTGCTGGTTCATTTCTAAAAAGATGTTAAAAGGTCCTCTCAGTCCTGGAATTTAACAGCATACTGGGTGTTTCAATTAGTGCACTATAGTAGCCAGAGCTGTGGTAAGTGGGTATGTCGCTTAAACTTAATGCTTTTTGAAATGCTTTAGATCGCTTCTAGGGAAGTGGCAGCAGTGAACAGTGTCTTCTCTACAGAAGATTCTAGAAGCTAATATCCTTCCCCTAGAACTGCTCTTTTACAATTGGCAGAATGATTTAGTGAGAGAATAGATTAACTAAGTTTCCTAGGTTTGAGTCCCAATTCCACCATTTTCTAGCTGTGTCACCCTGAACAAGTTAATTTCTCTCTTCCTTCCCTTCCCCCACCTGTAAGAGGGCGAAGATAAATGTTGTGTGATGCTCAGGATAGCGCCTTGCACATAGTAAGCATGCAGTGAGCTTAGTATCATTAAGATGATCACCACAAACTAGCCACATTTTATGAATGGGCCACCCTAAAATGAAACAAAATGTAGATGATAAAACAATAAATAAATAAAGCTGTTGTCTATGGAGGAACTAGGGAAACAACTTGAATAAATAAAGGATGATACTATAATTTAGGAAAATCTACCTGCTAAGAGCAGGTATATAATAGTTTCCATTCTCAATACAATTAAGGGCCATATATGAAAAGTTCATAGCTAACATCAATGGTGAAAGACTGAAAGCTTTCTTTCCCTCTCAGATCAGGAGCAAGACAAGGATGCCCATTGTCACTACTTCTAAATTTAATATAGTATTGGAAATCCTAGCCAGACCAATTAGGCAAAAAAGAAAGAAAAGGCATCCAAGTTAGAAAGGAAAAATTAAAATTATCTTGGCAGACAACATGCTCTTAGATATAGAAAACCCTAAAGATTCCACACACACAAAAATACCAGCTGAAGCAATAAGTGAATTCAGCAAATCTGCAGATAGAAAAATGGCACTCAAAAATCAATGTTTTGTATCAATGTACTAACAATGAACAATCGAAAAAAAAAAAGCAATTTCATTTATATTGGCATCAAAAATAATATACTGAGGAACAAACTTAACTAAAGAGCCAAAAAATTTGTACACTAAAATGCACAGAACACTGCTGAAAGAAATTAAAAGATGTCACAAATAAATGAAATACATCTACATGTTTATAGATTAGAAGGTGGCATGTTAAAGATGCCAATAGTACTGAATGAAACCAGTCTACAGATTTACTGTAATACCTATCGCAGTGGGTTTTTTTGCAGAAATAGAACACCCATTCTTAAATTCACATGGAATCTTAAAGGACTCTGAAACAGCCAAAACTATCATGAAAAATAATAAAGTTGGTAGGTTCATACTTGGCTGGTTTTAAAGCTTAACTACAAAACAACAGTGATCAAAACTGGTAGCGGCATAAGACATCCCCAGAGACCAAACAGGGTAAGCATAGAGAGCCTTGCATATATGGCCAAGTTAATTTTGGCAAAAATGCCAAGACACTCAATGGGGGAAAGGACACCCTTCTACAAATGGTTCTGGGAAAATGATATCCACATGCAAAAGAATGAAGTTGGATTCTTAACCTTACACCGCATAAAAATTTTAATGGATGAAAGATCTAAATGCAAGAGTTACAACTATAAAATCATATTGGGAAAACTAGATGATGTTGGACTTGACCGTTTCTTGGATATGACACCAAAACCTCAGGCAACAAAAGAAAAAGTGAACTGGACTATATAAAACTTTAAAACTTAGGTGAATCAAAGGACACAGTAGAGTGAAAAGGCAACCTATGGAATGGGAGAAAATATTTACAAATCCTGTATCTGAAATATCAACATGACATCAAGAACAAAAGCAACTTGATTAAACAATAGGCAAAAGACTTGAATAAATACTCCAAAGAATATAAATGATTAACAAAGGAATATGTATGCAACTCAACATCATTAGTCATTAGAGAAATGCAAATCAAACTACAAAAGGAATCATCCCACACATATTAGAATGTGCTTCTATCAAAAAACAAGGGGAGAATGTTGCAAGATGGTGACAGTAAAAGAAAGCATCAAAACAAAAAGACAGCTGACTGATTGGGAGAAGATATTTTGCACTTTACACATTTGACAAGGGCTTAATATTCAAAATACATAAAAACTCATAAAACTCAACAACAGAAAAACAACTAATCAAAAAGTGGGCAGAATATCTGAAAAGACACTTTTTCAAAGAAGACATACAGTCGGTCAACAGGCACATGAGAAGATATTCTTCCTCTCCAGGGCAATACAAATAAAAGCAACAATAAAATATCACTTCAAACTTGTAAGAATGGCTATTATCCAAAAGACTGAAAACAACAAATGTTGTCAAGGATGCAGAGAAAAGAGCACTTTTACACTGTTGGTGGGATGCAAATGGGTGTAACCATTATGCAAAGCATTATGGAGATTCCTCAAAAATTGAGATTGGAAATTCCATGTGATCTCATCATACCTCTTCAGGTATTTTTCTGAATAACACTAATCACAGAGATATATGCACTCCCATGTTTATTGCAGCATTAATTACAATGGCCAAGAAATGGAAATAACTGAAAAGCCCATTGTCAGATGAATGAATAAAGATGATATACTACACACACACAAACAATGGAATACTGCATGGTCCTAAAAAAGATGACAATAGATGAAACTAGAAGGGGTTATGCTAAGTGAAGTAAGTCAGAAGGAGAAAGAGAAATACCAGGTGATCTCACTCATGTGGAAGATAAAGAAATGAAGCAGGCATGTCCTGGTGGCTCAGGTGCTAAGTGAGGCTGGATCGTAGACCATATAAAGCCCAAGGACCTGGGTTAGAGACCTGGGCCCAGGGGTAACAACCAAAACAAATAAAAGTGCTACCTTCTTTTCTTTCTCCCTTAAACACACAATTCTTTAAAAAAGAAAAAAAGCTAACAAGACAAAATGAAGATTAATCCTTGGCCATTGGCAATAGAACTAAGGTTACCAGAGTAGTGGATGGAAGCACGAGGAAATGGAGATCCAGTGAACAGTGGTAGAAGATTATCTGAAGTTTGCTTGTAGGTAATCATATATTTGATGAATAGTGAACTTGTACATTTAAACTATTTTTAAATCAAACTTACCTCAAAGTAAAATAAAAAAGACAAAACAATGTTGGTGAGAATGTGGAGAAACTGGAACCATTTTGTACTACTGGTAGAAATGTAAAATGGTGCAGCCACTATGGAAAACAATATTCCCATTCCTCAAAAAATAAAGAAAATTACCATAGGATTCAGCAATTCCATTTCTGGGTACAGAACCAGAAGAACTGAAAGTAGAGTCTTGAAGAAACATCTGTATATCCATGTTCATAGCATTAGTCACAATAACCAAAAGGTGAGAACAACCCAAGTGTCCAGTCAGTAGGTGAATGGATAAAGAAAATGTTAAATGCATACAGTGGAATATTATTCAGCTCTAAAAAGGAAGAAAATTATGACATGCAAAACATAGATAAGTCACAAAAGGACAAATACATGAGGGTCCCAGAATAGCCAAATTTATAGAAGAATGTAGAATGGTGGTTGTGAGTCTGGAGGAGAAGGAAATAGGGAATTTGTCTTTACTAGCAAGGTTTCAGTGTCATCAGATGGCTGGAGTCTGGAGAAAGGTTACAGAACAATTTAAAAACAACTACTGAACTGCACTCTAATGGCTAAGATGGCAAATTTTGTAATGATTTTGTCACAGGAATTTTTAAAAAGTAGTTTTAAAATCTTTCAGCTGTCTCCCCATCCCAAGGAGCCCCTTACCCACGCCTGCGTTATTGAACATGCCAGGCAACACCAGCATGATGTGGTTGGGCCAGTACTTGCGGTACAGTGGCATCTCATACTCCTTGACCACCAGGAGGTGAAGGTGACTGATGCCCTCCATGGCATGGAAAAGGTTGAGGAGTCCATGCTCGTGGCGGCCACTGGAAGGAGTGAAAATAGGGCTCTTGACTGCATTCAAATTCTGCTCAAAGAAAACACAACCAGAGATTAAAGTGAAATGAAAACCCTTAGATATTAGAAAGAGAGAAAACCAGATTTGGTATGTGATGGTTAGGCTTCATGTCCAGACATCATCACTCACCTTGTCTGAAACCAGGGGCAGCCGCATGCTCTCCAAGTGTTTGCCCTGCTTGCTGAAGACAAAGTGACTCTCTTTGGATTTGGGGATGATGAAATAGAGCTGAACCTCTTCTCCCAGCATAGAGGATGAGAACGTGAAAGCATGAAGGGTGGAGTCGGACATCTGCATTTGCAAAGAAGAAAGAAGTGGAATGTAAGCTTGTAGTGTGCAAACCTCTAGGCCACTTGTTAAGGTGGTGATGAGAGAGGGGAACTAGCCTGAGCGAAGACATGCTCCCGGCAGCGCTGGCTGTGTGCATGATGTTGAATTGGTTGGGAAGGAAGGCACTTCACTTTAGCAGCTCCTGCTCATGTGAGCGCCAAGCTCCTCACCCCTGCAAAGCCTCCCCAGAGGAAGAGACGTGCTGTTGTTCACCACTGTCTTTGCTTTCTCGTGTTCTTAGACCCATAGCCCTCAGACTCACAGAGGTCAAGTCTGCCTATGCTATGTACATAGTACCCACAGTGTCCAAAGATAAGGGGGAAAACACATATGCTCTATGTGGGTCAGGTCAGACACAAATCAGCTTTCTAACAAATACTAGAATTGACGTGACTAAAATGTCTCTGCAGCCTTATCTTTCCTGGCTGCAGTGGAAATTGAAGCAGCTTGATCAGTGATTTAGCCTCAAATTCTAGCATCTAGGAGGGACCATATGATGCACTGACACCAGTATAAATCTAATTTTGAAATTGCTGGAAAAGTTCACATGCTCTCTCAGTAACCCATTTCAATGAAGAATTTAAAAAAGATCGTTACATGCTTTAACAGCACAGATATTTGGCTTAATGAAAGGATGTCATTACTTTCAGCAGCAGCTAGGACCCAGGTAGGCTTCCCAAGAGTTTTAACCTAAATATTTCATAGAAAATATTATAATTCTTCCCCTAAATTTTAGTTCATTCTTCTTCACATGGTGGGACTGTATCATTTAGCGAGTACTGGAATCACACAGAAACTAGACAGGGTTTTAAAGAAAAATCTTCTAAGAACCTATGGTTTCTAGACTAGAGGACTTGAATCTTCAATGTTAAGGGAAAGAAAAATCGTTCTAGGTGTTCAATCATAAAAATCATAAAAAGATAATATGGAACTTTATCCTGAAAGCAGGTACTAGCACTACTGCCATTTGTGCCTTTCTCATCTTTTGGACTTAAAGCTTCACTGACCACACAGAGGCCAAATACTATGGGGCACTGGCTCACATCCTGTATTCCTACCTCTCCATTACCTCTAAAAGAGGAGCAAAATTGACTCCTCTGGATGCCTCTGCATGCCACCGGAGGGAAGCAATTGACTGGGTCTGTGCAAATCCAGCCTTGTCACAGCACTTCAGTCTGCTGGATAACAGAGTCATGCTCAGCAGCAACCCAAAGGGGAGACAAAGACCCTTTTCACTAAATGCACCAAAACATCCACTTTTTTCAGGACCTCAGATAAACATCCAGGAACTTTCTGACCTATACAAGACACCTGAGACCTACAATGAAGTGACACAAAATACCAAAACTCGACTTCTTTCCCTCTCTTCCATAATCCTAATAAGCCAGAAGTCATATTAACCAAAGGCTTTGTGCATTTTGTTCATCACCGAGTGACTCCACCTCATAAGGAAACGATCCTTTGCTCTAGGGCCTGAACCTGGGAGCCTTTTTTTCATTCTTTATATACAAAACCACGCTGGGCAAAAGGCAAGGGCCCAGGGGCTGCACCTGGGAGGCAGAGGTGAAGTCCATGTACTGGTGACACTGCTCACAGTGGTGGAAGGTGTTGTAGGCTGCATATTTGGTCAGCATCATGGACACTGTTTGTCGTTTCCTGGGCTCCTCAACTTTGGATTCCTTTATTGCTTCTGTGTATAAAGGGGCAAAAAAAAAAAAAAAAATCATTAATACGATACGCATGACGCTCATAGCCTGGGAAGAAAGTCTCCTATTCCCTGAAAAGGTTTTTCCAAGTGTCCAATAAATTTATATCTTAACAAGCAGGTATGAAAAATTAAGTGACATATATGTGTGTAGGAAAAGAGAAAAGCAGAGAGAAGAAGCACACGAGCCAACCTTAAAGATTAAACTGCCCCAGGCCTCATGCCCTTTATCTTCAGAGGAATGAGCTTAGTTCTGCTTATACTGACCTTGTTTGACCTCTGCTAGCTTCTCAGCATATACCAGGCTCATCGAACTGTACTTGGGATCATGCACACTGACATCAAAGGACATTTTACTGAAGCTCTCGACGTCAGGCCAGGGCTCCCCATCAGACTGGCTTACTTCACTGCCTTCGCTGTGATCTAGGACAAGAGGAAAAAAAGTGCGCGGAGCAGGCAGACTGATTGGCGTTCCAGCCTCCCTACCAAATGTCAGAGACAGAATGTTGAATGAAACATAAAAACCAGATGGGTGGACAACGGCATTTCTAATGAATGAGCTCCCATGTCCTTGTGTAGAGGGGACCAGAATTGTTCCTGGTTACGCTGCGAGCGATGCTGGCCCTCACTGGGCCCTGGCATCAGTCTCTACACGCACAGTTTGTGAACTCCTGCCCCAGTCCCCCAGATTTCCTCAAAAGCTTGTTTCATTTGGATTATCTAAGTTCTGTCTTAGAGTTTGTGGGGTTTTAAAATATTGACAGCCTAAGAGATTTTAATGCATTGAGCAAGATTCCCAGTGTTTGCTGCATATTAGAATCACCTGGGGAGCCTATAAAAAATGTGCTTAGGTGCACCCCTCAAATCTCCTTTGCTATCCAGGCACCTGGTCTGGTTTAAAAGTGCTTACAAGTTTCAGAGAGGCAGTAGATCCAGGCCTGCATGCAGGCTCTGCTTCTCATCACTGTACACCTGCGACCTTAACCCGGCAGGGTCCTCTGATTGTGGTTAGGATTCCAGATGGTACATTTAAAGTGCTCACACAGGTGCACACTGTGGCCTAGTGGGTTAGGCCACAGGACATAGTCCACATACTTTCCAAGGACCTGTGCTTGTGTCCCATGGTCACGTGAAGAGTGGAGACAACCAATGTGAACGACTAAATGAAAACAAAATAAAATACTTGCTCCTCTCTCTGCCTGCCTGCCAGCTCGCTTTCATTCCTGCTGCACCTTCCTAAAAAAAGTGCTCAATAGTGACAAGGATATGGCGGGTGTCCAGTGATGGTGCTGTTACTATTAATAAAAATACAAGGTCAAAAAGCTTAAAGGACAACTTTTGAAGGGAGAAAGGAAAAAAAAAAAAAGAAAAGAAAAGGTGTCCTGTTCCTCTCCAGAGACAGTCATGTCCATCTGCACTAAGATGAGGGAAAAAGTAAAGCCAGACTGGCAGCCTCTTCACTACCAGGCCAGGTTTGTTTGTCACACTGGCTGTGATGGACCCTCACAAATCATCGTGTAGATTAAGGCCCAAGGTTTGAGGAGAAGGCTAAAAAGCATCATTCTCCTGTGGTGACGGTGACAAGACATGTGATAGCAAAGTTGGCAGATGACAGACGCCCCCATCTTGTCTCCTTAGCTTCTGCCTTTGCTCTCTTGGTCCCAACCCCCTTTCAGTGGGTCCCCTCTGTGAGAGGTCTGCGGGTCTGCTGCAGCCCAGCGGGGGACACAAGGAGGTGTGAATGGGACCGTGTGTGTCTGTGTCTGAAATCACAGATGTGAACTGGCGAGGAATGGAAGGAAGTAGGGTTGAAAACCATTATAAAGTAATTGAACCCGGATGACTTCACCTGTGTGTGCTCTGGACTCAACTACTCCCTTGGGCTGGTTACAGAACAGATCCAACTATTTATGAAAAGCAGGTCATAGCTCAGGGCTAATGTGGTAGATGATACCAAGGCTTTTTCCTTCTCAGGATTCATTTTTTACCTTATCACCTCTACTGCCTACAACCGGGTCCCTGACCCCGCTCCCCGACCCCCTGCATGGTCTGTGGTGAGGTGTGAAGCCACAGCTGGAGTCCCAGGATGAGTGCCATCAGGGTTAAGAGCTGGGAAAGCGGAATAGCAGGGAGTGGGCTGAGGATGATCTTGGTCTGAAAACAAGCCCCACAGCCCAGTGGATCACGTGCCCCTGAATCTCACGGCAAATGTGAAGAATTTATTTATGATGCCAGGCTTCTGTCCCGTACTGAGCTTTCATTTTGCTGTAGTAACCCGTACCGTTTACTCAGAGCCTGCCTTTAAGGCAGAAGATAGACTGTGACTAACCAACGAAGGACTTATATCCAGAATATAAAACATCCTGGTCCCTCAAGTAGCAGACCACCACGGTGGTATTTTAAACCTGAACAGTTTCACCATCCAAGCAATGAACCCAGCCAACACGCTTTGTAAAATGCCCATTTGACGACCTCTTGCTGCATATCCAGGGGGAGAGGGTGCAAGGGGTACTCATGCCCACACTGGGGAGCTGCCAGCTTACTGGGAACTCTGCCCAGCACATTACCTGTAACCAGATTCTAAGCCTGCACATTCGGTAGTGGAGACATTCCGAGAGCCAAGGAAAGCGGGGGTTGGCAGCTAACGCCCGGCCTCCAGGCCCACCCTCTCCAGAACTCACCGGTGCGGATCTCCCCCTCGTCGTACACATCCACTTCCAGGAGCCTGATGAGCATGCGGAAGAGGATCCTAAGGAACTGCAAATAGGAGCCGGTCTTTCCCACCTGACGGAAACCGTTTTAATTGGGGAGGAGGGAGGAGGGGAAGAGAGGGAAGGAAAAGAGAAAAGAGATTTCACACCTGGGCTCTTCTGCCGCCGCGGCGCCTTCTGCCTCTGAGCGAGTCCTCATGGTTCTGGGTCACACTCACCCCACCCCCAGGAGGTTCCCTGGCTTCTTTCCTTCCTGGGGACCCCAGCCTGGGAGAGGGTCTGGCCCCCGCCCTACCTGGGGGGGCCCCGTCAGCAGCAGCCGCCGCGGGTGGCAGGCCCGGGCTCCGGAGGCGGGGTCCGGCTGGTTGCTGCAGTCAGCATGGTGCTGCCGGGCCGAGGTCCACTGGCGGTAGTACAAGGACTGCTCCTCGCTGCTCATGTCCTTGTGCAGGAGCGGCCGCAGGGAGCTCACCCAGGCCACGTCCGCATGGGGCAGCAGGGCCGAGGAGACTGGCACCTTGCCTCCCCTCTGGGAGCCCAGGAGGCTGTAGGCCGCCTTGGATAAGATGACGACGGGAGGCAGGGCGCTGTGCAGGCTCCTGCAGCCTTGGAGAGGCTGTGCGGGCCACGGCAGGGCGCGGGCTCCTGAGCAGGATGACGAAGAAGGCTTGGAGGTGGTGCTGCTCGCCATCTGGGGGCCCAGGGAATCGCACTCCTGCTTCAAAGTCTCGCCGACACCCACTGCACCTGCGGAGACCCCTTCATCCAGCCCCAAGCTGTTTGCTGGGCTCTGGAAGCTGGGGGCCAGGGCGGGCTTCTGGGACTTGTCGGCCATGCTGGAAGAGCTCACCCCATTCTCCATGACAGAGCCTGAAAGCAGACGGACAGAGCTTTGTGTGAGTTAGTCAGAGCAAGGCCCAGGATACTGACCCTTGTGGGGCAGCTCTAGAAGGGAGGGGAAAGGAGTGAGTCTGATTAAAGCACCGCAGGAAGGAAGACAACTTCTGCATGTGATACTTCTCCTTCCCTTCTGTTACCTTTTACTGTCCCTCCAAACCTCTCAGCTTTATTCTGAACTAGTTCAGGGAAAACTGGGGAGGCTGCAGTGGTGGGTAGAGGGAGAGGCAGTCCTGGCCCTGGCTGAGGGGAGCCACTGGGCACACCCCGGCGGAGGGCAGCCTCATGCTCTTCCAGGCTGAGGGTCATTCTAGAAAAGACTCCATAATACTGCCTCTTAAGTTCCCACAGGGAGCTATCCAACAGCTGCTGACAGAATGAAGGGCTGCTTTCAGACACCAAATTATTTGCTTGTATGTGTCATAGTGGTGACAGAAGGGAGACATATGGAAGAAGTTAATGGTGGTGACTTCGCTGGTGGTTAAGCTGTCACCTTCAATCTCTTCTCTCTACTTTGTTACAGTCTCTGGGTTTTCCTCATTACTGTATCATTCATAATCAGAAAAAAATATATATATATAAACAGATCCTCATCCTATGTAGTACCACTCAGAAAAAAATTCATTGCCATATCAACTGAAGGGAACACCTACCAGAGAGGGGCTGACATTCTGCCTGGTAGGTCATCACAGCCTATCAGTGGTCCTGGTGTAGCCTTCAGTATACACAGAACCGCCATAGCACTTACAAAAGTCATTCATTCATTCATCCATTCATTCAAACAAACACTTTATAGCTGGGTACTAGGTCAATTAGCACAAACTTTTTTTTTTATAGCTTCAGGACCTTTGTGCAAATGTCAGATGCAAAACATCTATGAAATGACTAAGGTAAAGGAAACTAGGCTGGGTTGCTGAAATTTATTAAATTATGAAATCTCAAGCTCTTCGTTAAATGTTTACATAGAGAAATATTTGGCAGCCATTCAGAAACCATGTTTTCCAGGTATCTCTCCCTGAGAACCAAGCTCTGGACAGGAGGAAGGTGCCTCTAAGGGGTGTCACCCTAAGGGGTGTCAGTGATGTCCAGCTTCCCTGAACCTTTCCCATTCCTGCTCCTCATTCGGTTCCCTCATCCCTTGAAGGAGGAAAGTACTGACCTGAGGTTCCCGTGACAGCACTACTGTTGCTCTGGGGTCTCTCCAGGTCGATCAGCAGCTCATCAGAGTCATTCTCGCTGACGGTGGGTCTCTCCTGCTCCTTCCCACTAAGGTCCAGGGCAACTGTAGGCCCCCGGATGACCTCCTTTGAGACATAGCAGCATGCGAGGCCCACCTCCTGCTCCAGTGCAGTGCGAGTCAAGTAGCTTGAGTCAATTAACCGGAGGTCACAGTACTTCAAGGACCTGCCCAAAATAAGTGCAGATAGCCAGACTAAGTTTCCGTACTGCGTAATCCTTAATTTGAACCTCAGCTCTGCCACCTCCTACCTATTATGACCTTGGTCTAATCACTTCATTTTCTTTAAGTATAAAATAGAATAACGATGCCTGATTGTTCAGTTACTGTAAAGAATGAATGGCAGGTACACCCTGTGATTTAGATGGTTGAGACGCTGATATGTAAACTATAAAGTCAAAGAACCCAGGTCCACAACCCAAGGCCAGAGTAAAAGACCAAAATAAAATGTTAAAAATGGAGATGCTTCTTTCTTTTTACCCCTCCCTCCCTGTTCCCTCTCTTTCCTTCCTCTCTTTTCCAAAAATAAAAAATTAAATTAAAAAAAGGTCTGCCCTGGTGGCTCAGGTGTTAAGTGTGTGACTGGTGGAATCCACATGAAAGCCCAAGGACTCCAGTTTGGGACACAGGGTGGGGAGGGGGGTATTCACAAAGTGAATAACTAAGTAGATAAAGATGTGCTTTTTCCTGCTTGCCTACCTGCCTTCATTCCTGCCTGCTTCCTTCTTAAAAAAAAAACAAAAAAACCGAATGAACAGCATGCACATATAAGGCATTTAGGGCAATACTTGGCACACATTAAACATTCAATGAATAGCTACTGTTGTTGCTGCCTTCCAATCCACAGGCCCTAGACCCTGAGGAGTTGGGAGCAGCAGACAATCAGACATTTCATTCAAAAATTTTCTTCCCTGTCTCTGTGGCTGCTCGTCTTTGCTGCATACATACTTCTCCACTGTGGCAACCTTACATCCCTCCAAATGTCAGGTGATCTCAGAGAGTCAAAAGACAGGATCCAGGAAGGCTAATTTTTTGTATCTCTGAATAAAATAATTATCTTCTCACTTGCTAAATGAATGAAATGGTTCCACATCAGCCAAATGTTCACCATCAGCTCAGTTGGGCAACCAATGAACAATGAGAACTAATTATTCAAACTGTACCTGGGAAATGTTTCTCCAAGAGGATCTTTGCCAGTTAATATCACAATACAAGGCAGACCTTCTAAATCTTGGTATGTCCGAGGGATCCACTCTTCTGGTTCATTTCCTCTCCACGTCTGTAGAAAAGGACCCATATGATAGAATTACAACTCTCATTTCCGTTTCTACCTTTTAAAAACTTTCTGGTTTCAGATTTTATACACATTTGTGTTTCCAAATGACTCAGTAAATGTACATATGTGTGTACATATATTTTAACTGCAACTAAAAGGCATACACAAAGCTTTTAGAAGACACACTTCTAGAAGAATTTGACCTTTAATTTGCATTTCAGTAAGATAAAATAGGAGGTCTTGGTTTACATCATGCATTAGCCACACAGGCCAAAGAAACATACAATGTGAAATATCCCGCCAGTGATGCAATGCATACAGAAATGCTGGTGAAATGACCTGACTCAAGACTCTTAAATATATTCTCTTCATATAATGGACAAACTCTTGGGAATGATTGAAAAAGATGGTTTCAGCTGAAAATGACTCATAAAAGAATCTCAATAAAACTCTATAAAAACATACATTTTTATCAGAAGAATATGAAGTTAGTCACCCCTAATGGTTAGGTTATTTTTTTCCTTTTTCTCCCTCTTTTGGCTTTCAAAATAACTGACAAGTAATTATCGGCTTAGGATTACTTAAAAGCTTCTCTCAAGAAGGCTAAAAAAACAACCAAACTTGGATCAAGGAAAAGAAACCTCACTTTACTTAAGAGTAGGGCCATTAGTTATGATTTTATAGATCATCAGTTAAATATCAATTTCTCATCTATATTAACACATTATACCCACACATACATATCTTTAATAAGTGACACATCAATCTTGACAATGTGAATATAACAATAAAATGGAAAAAAATCCCAACAACTAGGAAGATGTTCAAAAATGAAAAAAGTTTTTCTATTTTAGGGTAGAAAGAAAATAGACTCTCTCTGAAGTAAATAAGGTGGTTTCTATTACTTTTTATGAATGTATAGCATTTAACAATGCTTTATATTGGCTCCCCAGCAAGAGTTATAAGAAATGAACTGATGTTTCTGATAATACTTTAGAAAACAAGGACTAAAAAGTGAGGTGTTAAGTAGTGCATAGAATTTTATTTTAAAATACTGTTACTTCCTTTGTTGGACACAAAATGGGATAAAAATAAGTCTATCAGGAAAGAAATAATAATTTGTTACTGTCTAGAAAAACCAGTCTTTACAAAGAAATATACCTACAATCATTTCAAATAAAGTGTATACAATTATAGTGTAAAACTGATCTTAGCCTGATTGTCCACTCTTATCTTAATCATACATTTGCATACCAGGGGAAATGAGTTGTCTGTATGACTATTGCCAAGTGTGAGAGATTTCTTCCATGGTTTAGTATATCAATCTGGTTTTTTTTAATGTTGAGAGAGATTCTCTACAAAAATTCAGGTTTCCATATATTTTTCTGTCAAAAGGAACTAGAATTTTACCTAATGTAAAGCAAACAAATTTTCATATTGGACTCAAAATATCCCCAACAAGGGATACTCCCTGAACATAATTTATCTCCCAATAACCACCCACAGGTCATAGTTCCACCACAAATAATGAGGATGAGTTACAACAATGGAAAACCATCTATTATTTTATTCCAAGGCGATTTATTTTCAAAAGCTTTTTAAACAAATTTCATTTTTTACTCTTGACCAATCAGAGCTGGCCGAACCACTATAAAATGCTTTCCATCACATTGCTACTTCTGTGCTAGGACGACCAGGCCCTCAGGGTGAGTTTACTGCAGAGCCATCTCTCAAAGAGAAAGACGGAGTAAGCACTGAGTTCAAGAATAACATGGGCTCAAGGCCAAGGAAATTGAATGGAAGTTTCAAGGCCTTCTGGAGGAACTGATCTATTTGAATTTAAACCTTGTATCCTCCCAAAGTGCTTGTCATCACTTATAAATTGACTGTCACACACAACAGGATAATTTAGGTCAGTATGAATATCAGACCATCTGCTGGAAGAAGAAGCCTTGGATTTTACCCAAGACTAAAGACAAAAGGCACACGGTGTCATCTGGACAAGGGCAAAAGGGTGTCAACTTAGAAAGAAACAGGGAGGCAGGGACCACCTGGAAGTGACAGTCTTGTTTAGGGTGTGAACCTACCAAAGGGATTTTATATTTTCACTTCCACCCAAATATTATAAAACAGGTGGACTGACGTGATCCAGTGGTTTGCAGACTATCTTTTGTGTGGTTGGCACTTGCCAGCTCCTTATACAGATGAAATGAGACATAATTGCTTAGAGAAGTAATTACTTGAGTCTCCCTTTGCCTATGACACCTCCTCAGAACAGTGGCTGCACAGACCAAGGGCTCTAAAAGCTCTGCTGGTGTTTTTTGTGTGTTATTTCCAGATAAAAACCTCAAGTCCTGATTTTAGTTTTCAAGCTAAGGACCAGAGGGACACATTACTTAGGCCTTTCTGATTGGTACAAACCCACTGAAGAGTCTGAACAAATGACAAAAGACTCTTGAAGCAGCTACACTTCTCAGTGTCAGTGGAGACCCAGAGATGACTTGGAGCCTCACGTTCATTTAGTCCACCTCCTTGCAAGCCGGTGTGAGGCTGCACAGAGCACACTGTCTTTCCAGATTCTCCATCCTTAGCTTTATTCAATTGGTCTCAAGATTTGTCTCCTGAGTTATACTGCATGTACTCTTATTCCTTCATTGGAACTCTTATTCTTCATCGTAGGAATTCTGTTGTCATGTGGTCTATGATTTAAAACAGTGAATACTACATCTACATATGGAATATATATATATATTATTACTTCTTCAAAATATTGGAGCTTCTATTTTTAGGTAGTTTTTGTTGTTGTTGTTCAAAGCTAGCACAGATCTCTGGTTTGCATTTTGTACTATTTGATTTTGGTTAATTAACAAAATACAATGAAAAGATTTACATCTGCAAAATGCTTTATAAACACTAAACAAGTACTCCTAGGTCGAGCTCTTAGAGATCATACAGTCCGACTCTCTCATTTTGCAGATGGGAAACTACAGCCCAAGGTGGAAATACAAAACCCCCAAGACCACATGCTTTCTCGTCAGAGAATATGTGACAAACTAGATTTTCCTTAACCCAGTTCAGCTCAGTGTTCCCATGTTGGTCTGAGACATGTGGCATGTCACTCAGTACCAGCCCTCTTTGTATGTAGGTGCTTTACGAAAGGCTTTCTAGTGACTAGGACGCAATGGATTCTAAAAGTGCCCAGAAAAAAATGAGTAGGGCATAAGGGAGGAAGTTAGGTTCATTGATCTTGAAATTCCTCCTTCTTCCATGCCGAACAGGAGGGGTTGGGGGCAGCATTCGGTCCCTGGCCGTGCAGAGGGCGATGGGCTTCTCATGCACTGAGTTCCACTGGGGATGCTTGTGTCCGACTGAGTCCACCCCAAGCCTAGGGGCTGCGCGTCAAAGCAAGTGCAAAGAAACAGACTGCTGAAGAATCCACATGCAAGAGGGTGGGAAATAGTTCTAGATGAGTACTAAAGAGAAAACAATACTTTACCAACTCTAGACATGAGCTGACAGGTAGGCTAGATGAACAGAAAAGAAGTTAGTGCATTAATGATACTCCAAGGCATGCCCACAGAGGTCAGAGAGAACGACTTACCTTTTTTTTTTTTTTTTTTTCCCCTGAGAAAACAGATGGCCGTGGGTTAGATGCATCTTGAACAAGGTCACTAAACATGGGGTCAAAGTGAGCCATCTCATTTTTGCACCTGCAGTTGGAGAGCATGGAAGACCAACCGCGGGCACAGGCTAAAAGGGGGGCTTGGCAGACTCTTCATACACCAGTGCCAACTAGGACAGTGAACATGTCCCTTAGAGTAGCCTCAACATGCCATGAAGATCCAATTGACACATGTGCAAACATCTATTCAACTCAGACCCCTCAGCCACCTACGTAGGCTTCCTAGGAAACTGAACCAAATGGTATTTCAAAGGAGAAGCTTCTGTCCATTGCTAACCTTTAATCGTGCTGCGAAGTGAGCTGCAACACTGAGCTCGGAGGCGGGGTTCCCCAGGATGATCTCAAAGCGATACTGCAGGCCCAGCTTGTCCCGCACCTCCTGCAGCCGCTCCTTGGCTAACATCGCCAGCTGCACTGAAGGCACTCTGATAATGAGCATATGTCCCTTTCCACTTTTGTTTTTTCCTGGGCAGCTGATGAGGTCATCCATGATGCTGAGAGTTTCAGGCGTGCTGTGGTCTCGGAGCGACGCCGTGGTGGTGAGAGCCATGAGAGCCTCTGAGTACTGCTGAATGAGAAGGTAGCAGCGGACGACCATGCTGTGTAGCCTGGGGTACCTTCAACAGAACATAGGCAGGCAGCACTCAGCAGCAGGACCAGCAGGGACAGCAGGCCTTGCGGGAGGAATGTGGACTAGCACGGAGGGAAGGGGTTATGGTGCTGGGCCGAGCTAGACAACAGTCTTGGAGACCACGTTAAAGGATGAGTTAAGCTTCACACACGGGTGAGTCAGAAGTTGCTGGGACAGGCATAGCAGGTTAAAGAGGTTTAGGGCCTGGTTTCTCTGTGTTGTCTATGAACCAGCAACACAGTTGGATCTTGCTAGATGTGCCAAGTCCCTCCAGACCAGACACAGTGAACCCATATCTTGACAAGAGCCATAGGTGATCTGTATGCCTACTACATGCTGAGAAACACTGGTCTCATCAGGATAATTGTAGACAGAATCATAATGGATCATCCCTACATCTTAATCTCAGGCTGGTGGCACTGAGTTAGAAGGGTGATGTTAGCTATTTTCTGAGGCATTCATATATGACTATGTAGTACCAGACATAAAAAGAGAAATAATATCACTAATTTGAGGTCAGCCCCACAGACAGCAGTAAGGATATCTTCCCATAAAATGTGCCTTGGGGCTGAATGGAGAAACAGCATCCCCTAGTGGTGTGGACTCCCACCACCTGAGTCCCTGCAAAGTAAGGGGGCTGGGTAAGGAGGGTTGGGGGTGGTGTCCTCACTTCACCCAAAACCTATTTGTATCCCTACCCTACACCAATCCCTTGACTGGGCTGCCAGGTAATAGGAACACTTTGTTCAAATTGGCAGTTTTTTAAAATTACAGAGCAGGCAAAAATCTCTCATTTATGTGCTATTCCTCTGAAGGCCAGGCTGCTGATAAAATGAATGCAAATAGACAGAGAGCCCCTAGCAGGCATGAAGAGATGCTTGCCAAAAAAGCAAGCTTTAGCAAAGTGAGGTTCTGAGCCAGAGGTTGGCCAAATCTCTTGTGAGCCTGGCAAAATGAAGCTGAGTCTTTCAACTTTCTTTCTGCTGGCCAACTGGTAGTATAAGCAACTGCATAGCAGCCTGGGAAGCTAATGGAGGGTTTCACAGTTGTTCCACTTTATATTTCTATTTAACACGGAACAAGTGGTCCACTGGTCTTGCACAGAAAAGTTCGGGGTTAAATACCAATTAGGGTCATTAAATGATGGGTTTGAATTACTTTGATGCTGGAAAGGCTCTTCAACGCCTTGGATTCTGACCACTCCCTCTTCTCATAGAAGAGCATGGATTAGGGGCTAGAAGAAATTCAGGTATTTTCCCAATATCATCCAACTGGAGACAGAGCTGGATCTATATTTCATTCAGGTATCTGATAGTGTCTTCTGCAAAAATGCGTAGATTGAGAAAAGTAAAGAAATGCTTCAGTTGGATCATTCCTGGGGCATTCCCTTTGATCATTCAGTAAATCATAGCTACTATTAGCCTGAGGTGACTGGCTTGGAGGAAGTAAACACAAATGATCAGTGTTTAAAGATTAATGTGTTTTGCTGGGTGATATAAGTTAGAGTAAATGGTAACATTGATATCAAAGCATTTAAATTTCACTCTGAAAGAACTATGAATTTAGAAGTGAATAATTTTCCCAATATGTTATGTTTGCATTAAACTATAATTATAGCTTTTCAAGTACTATAAGAGTTGTAATAGGAGTTGAAGGGATCATCTGTTAAGACACAGGTTATGAAACACTGCATGATATTGCTGGAAGAAAAGAGACATTCCAAGTTGGTGGATGGAGCGGGCTGCTGGGAAATTCTTAAAGGAGCGACTCATGGGATGATTTTGGAAATCTAAGATCACATGTGCCGTAAAAGGATTAATGTCACAGTATCAGTTAAGTCTTCTCAAATTCAACAGCTGTAGAAATAGAAGATCCCATTCCAGTCCTGTTCCTTCTCCTGACACAGCATTATAACTTGCTGGGTAGGAGGCATCCATCCATCTGTCCTCATTTTTATTTCTCTTTCTGTTTTCTGAGCAAAGTAATAGGGAAAGTTAAATAGACTGTGATCATTTGGAGCCAGTTTTAAGAAGTAAAGCTACTAAAAATTAGAATGTGACCCATCAAATAGAACCCAACTGCCCCACCAATGGATGATCAGAGAGAATACTGAAGCGGAGGGCAGGGAAGGACCTCTTTAAGCCTAAGTAAATTTTAATGCCTTTACCTACTAGTTAAGTCTATGAATCAAAGTCAGAGAGAAAAAAATAGAAAAAAATTTTTTTTAAATCTTTTTGAGTTTGACATGGAACTGGAGAATAAAAGGACAGAGTTGTCATGATCCTTAACTCCTACAGTAAGGGACTGGAAGAGGACTCTAGGACCTGAATTCACTCAACTGATATGAATATTCCCTAATTTTCTCCAATCTACAATCTAAATTTCTCTTAGTAAAGTGTAATTTTTACTGATCCATTTAAGGGTACTTGCCTGTGGTGGAGAGAGAAAAAATGGAAAAAAGGAAGTAGGGAGTATGCAATGGGAGAGGTGGGATCACAGAGGCAGTGTTGAAGAAGCAAGTCCCTCTCTGCCCACATAATCTCAGAAGGCAGCAATGCAGCACACTTGGAGCCGTTTGGAGCACGGAAAGTAGTTCTACAGCTCATGTTGGGTGACTAGTTTCCTTTGCTTGTCTTGGATGGTCATAGAAAACCCATATGAGTAAAAGGTCATGTCAGGAAATACTATTTATATTCTGACTTTGCATGCCATCTGAACATGGACCTGGGACTCCACCAAACTCCCTGTGGTACGGACATAAAAGACTGCAGGCACAGCTAAAGAAAAGGCTGAAGGTCCTTATTTACCTCTCCAGGAGCGTGTTCACCATTTTTTCAAAAGTCTCGTCACATCTCAGAAGTGGGCTTGTGATTCCCCACTGCAGGGACTTACTGTACTCGTTCAAGCCAAAGTACAGCTTCTCCTCACAGCTCATGTCCTCCTGATCCAAAACACAGAGCAAAACCCAGTGAGGTCAGGTACAGTATGTTTTATTTTCTAGTGGGGAAAGCCGCAGTAAGAGGTCATTTCCTAGAAGGTTAAAAAAAAGTATAAAGTGGCACGTCCTGGTGGAGTAGTGATTTGGTCAGCTGCCTCTAGCTGAGCACACTCCACATACATCCCAAGGACTTGGGGTTGTGTCTCGGGGCTGGGGGAAAACAATCAAGATGTACAAAAAATTTGAAATGAACAGAAGTGCTTCTTCTTCCTCTCTCTTCTTCCTGATTGCCTACCTGCGTTCATACTACTTGTAACTTTCCTTACAACACCCCCCCAAAAAAAAACCAAAAAAACAAAACAATGAAAAAACAAGTGGGACTACAGCAAGTTGAAAAGCTTCTACACAGCAAGAAAAACCATATTAAAAAATGGCAGAGGATGGTGTGCCCTGGTGGAGTAGTGTTTAAGTTAATTGCCTCCAAAGGAGCATGCCACATACCTACTGGGTTCAAGTCCTGGGTCTGGGGAGGAAAAAGCCAGTGTGAACAACTAGATAAAAATAAAATATAGAAACTTCTTCCTCCTCTCTCTTCCTGTCTGTCTACCTACTCACCTTCATTCCTGCCTGTACCGTTCCTTTAAAAGAATGGCGGAGAAACTGAATAGATACTTTTCTAAAGAATATATACGAATGGCCAATGGGTACATGAAAAGGTGCTCAATATCACTAATGGTGAGGGAAATGCAAATCTAAACTACAATGAGCTATCACCTCCTGTTAGAATGGCTTTTATCTAAAAGATATACAATAACAAGTGTTGGCAGGGATGTGGAGAAAAGGGAACATTTGTGGCTGTTGGTAAGAGTGTAAATTGGTGCAACCATTGTAGAAAACAGTATGGAGATTCCTCAAGAAATTAAAAGCAGAACTGTATCATCCATCAATTTTCTTCTGAGTATAAATCCAAAGGAAATTAAAAGAGGGTAGAGACGAGAGCTGCATCCCCATGCTCATCGCAGCATTATTTATAATAGTCAAGATACAAAAACAACCTAAAAGTTCATTGATGGATGAATGCATACAGATGATGTCTCACACAGGTGTGTGCCTACATCAGCCACACACACTGGGATATTATTCAATCACAGAGAAAAAGGAAATCTTGGATGGATTTTGAAAGCATTAGGCTAAGAGAAGTAAGTCAGATGGGGAAAGGCAAATAGTTCATGTTATCACTTTAATTCTATGTGAAATCTAAAAAAAAAAAGTTGAATTCATTAAACCAGAGAGTAGAAAGTGGTTTCCAAGGGTTGAGATGAGGGAATCTGGGAAAGATTGTCACAAGAATCTAAAGTTTCAGCTATACCATGAGAAAGTCTGAGGATCTCATGTAGAAGACCTACATGGTGACTACGGATTAACACTATGTAATTGAAATTTGTAAGAGAGTAAAACCTAGGATATTGAAAAAACTTACGATATTAAAAAATAAATACGGTTTTCTAAGAGAAACAATTATATGGTGGTGGATATATTAACTAGGTGGGAAGAATCTTTTCACAATGTACATATATATGTATGTAGATTATCTATACAATCATTACAACATATAGTTAAATATCTCACAAGTTTGTCAGTTAGACCTCAGTAAAATTAAAAAAAAATGCATTTCATTGCCTGATATCAGCTCTACAATCACCTCTGGAGCACTATATGAACTTTCTATTCTCTTCAAATGAACTCTATGTAATTCATGAACTGCTAACATGCTTTCTTAAGGCAGATGGCAACTACAAAGATAGGTTGTTTTCTCTTTCTTTTATTCATTTTGTGATGAAGCATTTTTTTAGACTAGTACAGTAAAAGGTCAGATTTTTCCTCCCCTCTTGAAAGCAGCTCTTTATACTGATACATATGCTTTCCACAAAAATCTTAGAAATCAAACTCAAAAACTGTCTGACAGAAATCATAACTTTTCTGACAAATTTTAATAAGCATAACACATAAAATCTTACCCTTTTACAAATAAAATTTATTTAAAAACAGATCATATACTTTTCCACTGTAAACAGAATTCATAGTATTTAATCTATTCTCCTTCTTGATGACTAGTCATCACTATGAAAATTAATATTTTAGGATGGGACAGAAAGACTCAGAGAATCCTGATATATGACAAAATGCATGTTCTTAAACTTAGAATATGACATAAGTTTTTTGAGTTTACTTATCTATTTGTTTTTCCTCCTCTTTTATACATTAATTTTTCAGTCAATTGTTTTCGCCACAAGATTTTATCTATACCAGCTGCTTCGGCGAACACAATTTTTTTAGAGGAAGGAAGCAGACGGAAATGAAGGTAAATAGGCAGTAGGCATGTAAGAAGACAGGGGAGGAAGCATTTTTTCTTTATTCATTTAGTTGTTCATTTTGGTTGCTCCCCCAGCCCCAGGTCAACTCAGGTCCACAGGCTTTATGTGGACTATGCTGGATCTGTGGACTTAACACCTGAGCCACCAGGGTGGGCCTGTGATGACTGTTTAAAAAAAAAGATCCAGATCTACATCATAAAGCCCAGTTCAAACTCTGACTTTGCACCTGTGATGGTACACTTTTCTCAGTCTTCACTTATTTCCTAGCTTTCCTACCTTCCACTGATTAATCTTCATCTTGACTTCTTTTTCCAACTAAAGACATCCCTCAACGATATCTCTGACTCTTCCCTCTTTCTTCCCCATTACATAGATTCTAGAATAATTTCCATTTCTTCTATTCTTTTCAGTGCCAGGACCACTATTTCTGATCCAGTCTTTAATTCTCACCCAAATGATCAGAAGGGTCAGACAACTGATGTCCCCATTTCTAACCACTTTGACTTAATCTCTAGAGTTAGTGACCAGCTTAGAATACAGGAACTTCTAGTTCTGAGCACAGGTGTATCCTATGACTCAACAATGTCACTGCTAGATGTATACCTAACAGAAATGCACACATATTTTTACTAAAAGGCATGTGCTAGAATGTAGAGAGCAGTACTATTTGAAATAAATGAATAGGTTGGACAAATGAACTGGGGTGAAATCATCCAGTGTTATCTGTACACAGCAATGAGTGAATATTTTATGTCTCATGAAAAATGTAGAAGAATCTTTCAAGACCCATCCTCAGTGCTGTCTCCTGTAGCCTTTCCTGCTGTTCTCAAGTGGATGTTATCTCTTTATCATTTCAACCTTGCAGAACACTTTACTTTTTTGAAATTGTCTTATTCTACTTTTTTTTGACAAATAAAAACGACATTTGTGCACATGACAGCAGCAGGGAATACAGCAGACTCACCATGCTGTCCAGCTGCATCCAGTGAACTTCATTGCTGGCGCTGATTCGAGACTGTTGAGTCTGGAGAGTGTATGGGAAGGAGCTAACCTGGAGTACCAGAAGGTTGAAAGCTTCTAGAACTTCTCTGCAATTAATGACTCTATCAGCCAGTCCATGACTGGGTTCACCATGTGACAAGGAGCCCGAAATGACACTGTAGAAAGATTGAAAAATCACATAAATACCCTCTAATTTAACTGATTATATGCAGAAACAGCAGAATGAAGATAAATGTTTTGGTTCTTATTTTTACAGATCTTTTAAACTGGGAACAGGAATAGAAGTAACCAACATTTGATTTGGAAGAGCAAAAATTATATTCCTTCTTACCCCTTTTATATCGATTTCAGGGATTTTTTTTTTTTCCTTTTTCACCTTCTCCCTGATACTCCTCAGTGTAAATTCAGTTATCCAGGTCAAGGATATCTAAATCTGTGCTTGAGATGGATCACTTTGGCTTGAAAGCCCCCCTGAGTGAGAAAGCTTATTCATCAAAACATGATGCTTATAACCGTTCAGAGAGCTAAACCTCCAGAGACCCCAAAGCTGCAAGGGTCCCTTCTGAGTTAATACACTTTCTTCTTCCCTTGAAACTACTAGATTGTGTCAGAGGGAGGGGCACCAGGGGTCTCTTCTTCCCCTTCCCAGCCAGCATTTTCACATCTCTGCATCATGTTCAGTTCTGTTCAATTTGCATCCATCGGGTTGTCACACAGCTTCAAAAGTACACGTTGGTTTTGGGGTTTGTTTGTTTTTTGTCAAAGAAATACTCTCAATGCCCTGGGAAATATAGAGAGCCAATGTATATCCTCAGAGCTAGTGCCCCACACTTTCAAGGATGAATTATATATGGCCAGTGGGTTATATGAACATAATCTGCTCATAGAACACTAGCAGTTACTGACTAGGGTGTCAGAAAATTTTCTTTCCTCCCCTCCCCTGCCCTCCCCTTCCCTCCCCTCTGTGTCTTTCTGTCTCTCCCCCCTACCCCTCTGTCTGTCTGTCTCTCTCTCCATCCATTCCCCATTTCTTCTTTCCTTTTCTTAGATCTAACAAGTTACGCAAGATCACATTTATCCCCATAGTGGCTCAAGATTCCAGATTTAGAGTACCAAACATATTCTGGCTTCTGAACAAGCCCCTCTGTAATTCCGACATTTCTACCACAGAATGAAAATGTACAGATTCCTAATCTCAGTGTATTCCAGAGAAAGAAGTATCAATAAATGCTTGACAATGACTTAACTTTCTCTCCCCTTATATGGTGACGACAAATTGTGATGTACATTACTCAATGAATATTTACCCCCTTTAAAAACAATTTCTGAAACATCGCTGTAGAAGAAATATTGTATTTGCTCACTCTGAAGCAATCACCTCGTTAGTTCCACATGGGAGTTGTCATGAACTAGAACAAACAGCGTATATGGGTTTTGTTTCACCCTTCTCATAAAAACTTCAAACTTGGTTTGAATCTCATTGTCTAGACGAACAACGTATTTCTCTGCTTTCTGATAAGCGGTCCCGTTTTCTTCCAGACCCAAGTCTACAAGGACACCTGCCAAGAATGAAAAAAATCATCTTCTTACATGAATGGAGTACACATGAGTTCAGTGTCAATCGACAGACTGGGGACTAACCATGCATAGAGATTCACAGAAAAGATATTTTTCCTTTTTCACATGCCCCACCACAATTCTGAGGGGAAAAGCCAGATTTCCTTTTCTTTGGAACACCCCAGTGACAGCATTAAGTAAAGGCAGCTGAAAACACATGAGTCCTCTGCTGAATTAAATGCTATTTACATGTGAAGTGCTCCCGGTAACCACTTCTGCAGCCACTGGGAAAAACAAAACTTTGGGTATAGTTCTTGATTAAATTAATATAACAGATAAGCCTTCTTTACCCCAAATAGAGCAACAAAGCGTATGTAAGAAAAAGGAATATAACATGAGCTGTTCAAAGATACGGCAGCTAGATTGTGAGCTCTTTTAGATAGCATTTTACTCATTTTTATACAGTGACAGTTTTGTACACTAGCTACGGTGCTGAAAGTACTCCAAGTATGCTGGATTGTGTACCCAGTAAATAGTATAAATAGAATAACCAAGATTACCATATTCTCAAAGCGTCAGAGACTGTGAAACTTTGATATTATACCATTATGCATATAATGAAATTACATCTACATACAAGCATCTAAAATGAAGCTATTAAAGGGGTAATTAATTAAAACACCAAATTCTCCTTTAGAATGAAGAGGCAAAATGGATTTCCAAAAACAATGACTCAAACATTGAATTTGGCAGGTATTCTGAAATTTTGAAAGTGGATTGCTCGTAAAATTCATCAACATTTGATGACGATTTGAGGATCTACCATGCAATGGGTACTATGTTAGGTGTCATGCAAGGCCTGGGGAGACACGGAGAATAGGACAAACAACATTTTAATTTCGTGGAGCTTATGCAGGGGATGATAAATAATTCTGACAATTGTGATGGGAGACAAAGTAGAGGAGATGAGCAGAGCTATAGAGGACATACTTAATCACTGGTGGTTTCCTCATCTGTAAAATGGGGAGAGTAGAGTCAACTGAAAATCAGTCTATATTTCCTAGGTGTATCCTTAGGAAACAGGCAGTGCAGACTAAGGGATTCTAATAAGAAAAGGCCATAAATAACTCATAAAGAGGAAAAAAATACAATTCATGGATAACTAAGAGTTGACAATATTTCCAAATAATGGAACAAAGACTTTTGACAAGTCAGTTCCATACATTCCTTTAATGGTAAGACAAAGTTTCATGAATCTAAGAGGTCATTTTCTTAGACATAATAAGATGTATTATTCCCTGTGCAGCCATCAAGCTCTGCAGTGGTATATCCGGATGCTGAGCTGGTACATCAGAAGTATTCGGTGGTTTAATTTCTACTGGGTAATTTTAGTAGATCATCCTTACCTTTAAATTTTGTTTTAGACTTGCTTTTATTTTTAAGTTTTATTTCTTTCCTGGTTATGAAAGTGATAGATACTCATCTTGGAAAAACTGGAAGGTATAGAGATATAGCAAAAAAAGAAAAATGTATCCAGAATTCTTTTAATATAAGTCCCTGTGAATATTTTTCTGCATTCCTTCCTATGTCTTTTTCTATGCAGATTGTGCTAATTAACTCACAGGTTGTCATTGTTTACCCTGATTTCATTTCTAACTGTAAAGTAAGGAACAAAATTATTATTATTATTATTATTATTATTATTATTATTATTATGTGCAGAAAACACAAAATAATTCACAGATAATGCATTCCTGTATTTCAGGTGGCTAAGGTGTAATACATATCAATATCATGTACTTCTTGATGTGATACACTGAGGACAAAATATTACATCTGTAGTATTTCAAAAAACACATAATCTCAGTTTAACAGTGAGAAAATACCCTAAATTGAGAACTCTTAAACACAACCAGTGACTAGTATTTGTCAAATGTGTTAAGGTCACGAAGAACGAGGAAAAACTGAAGAAATGTCACATACAGGAGAAGCTTTAGTAGACATAACAGTTGAATGCAGGTCTATGATTCTGGATTGGATCTTGAAACAGAAAAAAATGCTTTTGTTTTTAAGGGACAAACTGCTGAGATCTATAGTTGCTTAATAGTATTGTTCTGGGATTGACTTACTGTTTTAATTACTATACTATGGTTATGTAAGTTGTTAACGTTAAAGGAAGTATATGAGAACTCTACTGTCTTTTATCACTTTATTGAGAGATAGCTAATGTATAATTCACCCATTTACAAGGTAAAATTAAATAGTTTTTAGTATTTCACAGAGTTGTACAACTACCACAATTGTTAGAACATTTTCATGGCCTGCAAATGAAACCCCACACACTTTAGCCATCACTAATTCTTCCCTCAGTACTCCAGCCCTAAGCAAGCACCAATTATTTTCTTTCCTACAGATTTGCTTACCCTGGACATTTAATATCAAGGGAATCATAACAATATGTGATCAAATATAACTGACTTCTTTCTCATGGAATAATGCTTTCAAATTTCATCCAGGATATAGCAGGAATCAAATTTACTTATTGTTATACAGTATCCCATTGTATGGATGTACTCCATTTTATATATTTGTTCATAAGTCGATGGGCATTTGGGTTGTTTACACTTTTTGACTTACTATGAACATTTGTGTGCAGTTTTTCATGTGGACATATTTTCACTTCTTTCTCATTTCACACCTAGGAGGGGAATTGCTGGATCATAAGGTAACTCTGTGCTAGCCAGCTTGTTTCTAAAGTGGCTATGCCATTTGCATTTAGCAGTGTATGAGCTTCTTATTACTCCACATATTTGACAACACTTGCCAGCCACTGTTCATATTTTTATTGTTATTATAGCCATCTTAGTCAGTACGAAGTAGTATCTCACTGTGGTTTGGATTTTCATTTCTCCAACTGGCTAATGATGTTGAACATCTTTTCATGCGTCATGGATAAATGCCCTTTGGATAAATGCCCACTCAAGCGTCCTTACCAGTATCTTAATCAGGCTATTTGTCTTTTATTCTGTTATATTAAAGTCTTTAAATACCATAGATACATCCCTAATCAGATAGATAATTTGCAAATAATTTCTCATTCTGTGAGTTGTCTTTTCACTTTAATAGAATCCTTTGAAGTATAGATGTATTTAATGCTAATTTCTTTCATTGTTTGTGCTTTTGAAGTTACATCTAAGAAATAGTTGCTTAACTCAAGTCACAGAGATTTATAGGTATATTTTCTTCTACCTTTTATAGTTTTAGTTATTACATTTAAGTCTTTGCTTTGAGATACTTTTTGTTTGGGAGATAGGGGGTCACCTTCATTCTTCTGCATATGAACATCCAGTTGCCCAGCATCATTCACTTAAAAAAGCTTATCCTTTCTCCACTGAATGGTCTTGGCAGCTGGGTCAAAGTTCAGTTGACTATAAATAGGAGGGTTTACTTCTGGACTCTCAATTCTATCACGTCTATGTCTCTAATCATGCTAGTATCATAGTACTTGGGTTACTGCTGTAGCTTTGTATTGTAAAATAGGGGAAGTGAGAGTCTTGCAAATTTTTTCTTCTTAAATATGTTTTGCATATTCTGGGTCCCTTGAATTTCTTTGACTCTTAGGATGAGCTTGTCTACTGCAATGAAGTAAGCTGAGCTTTTGATAGGGAATATAAGATCAATTTGGGGAATACTGTCGTCTTAAAAATATTAATACATTTCCAAATCATGACTATAGGATGTTTTCCCACTTATTTAAGTCTTCTTTAATTCTTCCAACAATGTTTTCTATTTTCAGTGTACCCATCTTACACATTTTGTTAAATGTATTGTTAAGGCTTTCATTCTTTTTCATGAAATGCTTTCTTAATTTCATCTTTTGATCTCTTATACTGTTTTTTTGGGAGTTTTCTTCAGATTTAAAATTATTTAAAAATTTTTTTTTTAGAAATTACCATATTAAAAATTCACATCTGAAAAATATACATTGCTGGTAGAGTAAATATAATCACCTTGGGAAAATTGTAGCATTATTTAGTAATTTAGTAAAGCTGAAAATGTGCATAATCTTTGCCCCAACAATTCTACTCCCAGAGAAACTTTTGCATATGTGCACCAACACTGAAGTAGTAAAAAAATGAAGCAAAACTAGGAAAAACCCCAAATGTTTCCTAGTAGTGAAATTATTGTTTTAAATATGTGGTATGTTCACATAATAGAATACAAAAAGGCAATAAAATGGATGACTAACAGCTACGCAAAATGACAAGTTCAGGCACATATATTGAGGGTAAAAATTAAATTACAGATAAATGCATAGTGAATGTGGTTCCACTTACAAAAGGATTTAAAATATACATATGAAATTAAACAACATCTTGTTTAGGAGTTTACATTATGGCCAAACCATAAATAAAACAAAGGAATAATAAACTGAAAAGTCAGGATATAATTACCTTCAAAAGAAGAGATATGTTAGAATCACAGGGGGGAACAAGAGTCATTAATGTTCCTTCTTTTGGTGCACACGTGGTTGTCCACTGTAGTATGATTTTTAATACCTTCTATATATTTTATAAATTTGATCTATCTGGCGCACCCTGGTGGAGCAGCAGTTAGGTCAATATCCTCCGAAAGAGTAAGCCACATCATCTGGGCTTGAGTCCCGGGTCCAGGGGAAACAACTAATGTGAACAACTAAATAAAGATAAAATTAAAAAATTAAAAAATGCTTCTTCCTCCTCTCTCTTTCTGCATGCCTGCCTACTCGCCTTCATTCCTGCCTGCACCTTCTTTGTAAAAAAAAAAAAAAGTCAATAATTTAAAATTTCTAAAGAGAAGGAATATAAATATCTACATATTATTTATAAACTAAATGAAGTCCTTAGTAGATACACTGTATTCTATCTGATGAGCAGCAGTTGTTTTCCCTTCACTTTCTATTTTGAATGCCATAAAAAAGTTGAAATGCTAGTACAAAAAAATGTCCATATACCCTTCAATTAGTTTCACCATTATTAATATGTTGCTACACTTGCTTTTTCTATTTATTACCTTTTATTTATTGTTACTATTATATGCAGAATAATTTGGAGTTTACATAATATTCACTACTAAATATTTCAATGTGTATTCATAAAAGCAAAGGTGTTCTCCTACATAACTACAATATCATTACATCCAGGCACTAGATGAAACATTGATATGGTATTCTCTCATGCACAGCTCATATCCGAGCTATCTTTTTTTATTTTGAGGTCTAGGATCCAGTCAGGAATTCAGCACTGCACTTAGCTGTCAAGTCTCCTTAGTCTCCGTAATTAAACCAGGCCCCCGCTTTTTTCCTTTTAGGTTTTTCATTTATATATTTCTTAAATGTAGGGTAATTGCTTTGTAGAATGCCACACAGTCTGGCTTTGTCTGGAATTATCTTTATGATTACATTCAAGCTAAACATTTTTGGCACCTGTAGCTCATACATAACAGCATGTACTTCCTTTTGCTATTCATGCCAATCTGTACCTAACTACAGACGGCCAGGTTTGATTATTTGATTATGATATGCCTGCTGCCAGTTCTCTCCACTGGGAAAATACCTTTTCCTCTTGGTATTTTTTTTTTAAAGGAGAGGTGCAGAAAGGAATGAAGGTGAACAGACAGGCAGAGACAAGTGGAAGAAGCACTTTGTTTTTATTTAGTTGTTCATGTTGGTTTGTTTTTCCAGTTATGAGTTCATACTTATATCTCCAGTTTAAACACGAAAAACACATCCTTACTTTTTCCTGCTCCATACCAGAGACTGACTTCTTTCAAGTAAGAATCCTTGTGTTCAACATTAATATATTTATTGATTTGCTCTATCCTAAGATATACATAAAATCATTTTAAATTTGTCAATACCATTCCCAAGAACAAACCTACTAATTAAAATTCAAGATTTTTTTGCAAGTCCTCTTGCCTTTAAGATATAAACCATTGAAAATGTATCATGAGAAAATTACTATTGTAAAAAAGGTACTTGAGTTAATATTTTTGCTGTGTGGTTATGTTATCAATTTGCTATGTAGTTCAGTCCATTTATTTTTGCTTATATTCAATTTTAATTTTTCTCATAATTTTGACTTACTGTATACTTTTGAATATATAAATTATTCATAAGGACAGAAAGACAAAACTATATTAAAGAGCTATACTCATTCCATTCCTATTTCTTCTTCCCTATATACAGAAAGTTTTAAATTAGTTTTGTTTTGTTTCAAAAATATGCACAGAGGTATGGAATCTAAAAGTAGAAGGGCTAAGAAATGAATGATCTGAGACAGGTCACTTCTGTCTTCTGGATAATTTCATTTGTTTATCTCAAGATTAAACACAAGTTTGTATTCTAATAAATCATGAGAAAATCTGTTACTTCTTTCCAATTCCACAATTAAAAAAAAACAACAAACAACCATCAGCAGAAGTGACACTAAGCAATTCTGGGTCATCCTTACCTAAATATCAAATGTTACTCTTGACATGGTTGGTAATTTAGATGGTACCGGTAATTCTTTTTTTTTTCTTCTTTTACTAACATTTGAGTTCTAGAACAGCGCCAGCAGTCATCAGGAAACAGTGTGTTTCCTCAAGGCAATTACCTGAACCCTGGGGAGCTGCCTTAGGTGGGGTTTCAGTCTGACCATCTTCCATGGAAATAACCAACTTGAAAGGTCCCTGTAGTGGAACCTTCAATGATGGCCAAGGGCTCAAAGAAGCTTGCTTTAGCCTCTTGTGCCCCCTTTACTGAGGACCACAGGATGCAACAGACAGCTCTGTCAATGTATCTGGCAGCTAGAAGATGACCAGGAGGGTTAGGGAGGATTGACAGGCTTGTTTTGTCTTTGAGAGGGTGGAGCAGGTTTGAACGGATGGAAGAGAATCAGGAGAGAAAGACATTAAAGGTGCAATGAAAGAAGAGAAAATAGTGTGTAGTTCTTGAGAATGAGGACAGGATGGCAATTAGAGCAAGGTAGGAGAATCAGGCTTAAGAGAGGAGGGTAGCAATTCCATGAAACATGCGGGAAGGGGACAAATGGGTGCATATACAGTTAAAGTTTAAAGCATTCAGTTTTTATTTAAAGTTTTCCTTTTGGGGGTGAGGGAGAAGAGAGGCAGGGGGCATGGCCATTTACTAAGAGAGAGGATGAAGTCAGAATTTGAATGAAATGGAGTTTGTAATAGCTAGCTACTGTGGAACATGGGTGAGATGTAATTAAAGAACCAAAAGGTTTAAGGCAGCAGTTTGAAAGGCTGATTTCTCCAACCCCACAGTGCATACAGGAAAGGAGTCTGTGTACTGACACTGGGCTATCTGAATGAATGATTCCAAGATCCATCAAAATCTGGGATATATTTAGTGAGCAGATAACTGCAGATGAGTGAGGTTAATGCTGTTTGAGGCTGAGACACTCAAGGAACAAAATGGTTAGGAATCTGGCTGGGTTGTCCACTGGGTTAGGAAGTACATCCTGATGTTGGTGGGTGGGGAGTGGAGAAGACTGTGGACCAGATGCCAGCATTGTCTATGAACTACAAGTGAGTACTGTGCCCCTAACAACTCAATTGGAAACTGACTTTAAGAATGTGAACTTTAGGTACTTGCTCAGTTATATTTGTTCTAAGGAATCTCTGATCTTTCTTTCACCTCAGGACTGAGTGGTTTCCTAGTACTTTATCCTGAGAATCCCATTCCCTGTAGCCTTTGTTAATGCCCAATAAATATCTTTTTGTGCTTACATTTTAGGTGACTGACAAGGGCATATAATGACACCAAGGGGGTTGATGAGACACCAAGAAAACTTATTTTAAAAAGTGCCTTCCTCTATCTCTTACTTTCCTTCCTAGTCTCTACTATTGCCCTCACACTTCCTTATGTCCATTTGGATAGATTCTATATAAGCATATGAAAATGTCTCCCTCGGCTCTCTTATAATTAGTCATGTGTTGAAGCATCAAATTTGCACCATTATTCTGAACATGATAAAACTTTATTGACAGCATACTCTCAGATCTGCTCCCAATGACTGAAAGTTCCACCTACACCTTTTTAAAAATCAGAGAGAGAAAAATAAGCATAGTCACTAAAACTTTCTATTTTCATCCCACCTACCTTGAATTTCAGGTGGCCTGCTTGTTGATCACACTGATACCTTACAAACTTATTGAGGTAACTTTGATTTACAAGTACAAATGCGTATACCATTCCTCTACTATATGACAACACACCCTGCCCACCACTAACTCACCAAAAGTCCTTAATCCCTATCCATTGGTATTTAACTGATCATTCCAGTAGTGGAAGTCTATTTTGGCAGATTTAAAAATATTTGACCCATTCAGCTCTTTTTTGACTTTCAAATTTTTAAAAATTTTTTCAGTGGGTTTCTTTTTCTGCCTCTTTCCCTTCCTTAATTAGAATGTAAACTGAGAGATCAAGTGTTTCACCTTAGTGCTGGGTCTGTAACCACGTGATGGTTTCTATTTTCACCTTTTTTCTTTCAGCCTCACATGGGGTGCCAAGGACGTGCCCTTTCTGCATGGCCTGGCTGCTTCTCCCTGTCTGGTGCTTTTCCTGGCATGCTGCTGTTGAAATGCTACTTTTAGGGAAAAGCAAATGGAAACAAAAGTGGAGTAATTGGACATTTTTTCTCTTTCTGTTCCCTTCCTTCCTTCATTCAAATATAGTTGAGTACCTACTTGTGGTACAAGAGGCATAAAGGGAGTCCCTCAGCACAGAAAGATGAAAAAAGGTCATTGTCCCCAAGATACTGCCCCCTCAGACCTTAGGTAAATGATGCTGTCCTTGAATAACGTGATGAAATACAAGCAAGACTGAGTCAGATGATTTCTTGAGAATATTTCCTGTTTTCGGCTATGATTTTTAAGGGCTGTTTTGAGTGGGTACTTTCTATTTACTCTGACCTGGACAATTTCTCTTAACACCTTAAATACTTATAGTCCTTCCTCTTCTGCTATCAATTACTATGTGCTCCAAAAATATGAAGGTATTTGAATATCATAGCAAAGAAATGTTGGTGCTGTTATGCTATGAGATACTATATATTTTTTTAAGACTGATACTTTACAAAAGTTTTTAATGACATAGAAATGTGCATACTATCATATCAAAAAACAGGCTGAGAAGAGCGCCTGAAAAACCAGATATTAAGTAATTTATTAACACCTAGATTTTAACTGTGGTGATCCTTGAATGGTACGATTATAAATGCTTTAAAATATCTACTTATTTCTTCATAACAAAGAATACCATGTTTTTCTATAATAAAAAGGTTATTTTTAAATATATATGAGATTGTTTTTACAGCAAAATTTTCAGTACATATGCCAAAATCAAATGTGAAAAATTGAAAAAATATGTGAATTTTCCAAATCTGTCAATAACATTGATTTTTTTGGAGGGGGTTTGCAGCTTGTACAATAGTCATATTTTGCTACCTTTCTAAGGAGTGATAATCTTAAAATACACACCTTAGAAAAATCTGAGGGCTTTGAGAAGGGAAAAGGTAGGACCTATCCAATTTCTTCATCTGCCAAAAATGCAATGTTTTATTTAGGATTTTGCATTTATTAAGAAAGGTGAAAGTATAAGTCACCAAGAGGTCATTTCAGGAAAAGGCCCTGAAGAGGGTGCAGTTGTTGACCATGGGTGATTTCACCACATGGAACAGCTGCAAGGATGTGTTTGCTCAGGCACTATTGGGATCACAAACTCAGGAAGGTTACAAATGCCAACTGGTACATGTAAAACACCCAGAAGAGAAGTCATGGAAGAGTCTTAAGAAAAAAAAATCTGGTTAATGTTTGATGTGACAAAGCTGATCTGTTTTCCTTAAGAGAAGCAGAAAGAAAATGCAGAAATGGAGCTCAGAATTCATTCTTGTCCTGAGAGAGCTGTAAGAGACCATGTTTGACCGCCTAATCACATACAGGTCAATATTTCCAACAGGTCATTTTGCACCTTGTCATTCAGAATTTTAGAGGCTAAAAGAAGAGTGCACTGTTAACTAGGCACTTTGGCCTCCAGAAGGGGTGGAAAGACTTTATATGTGTCAGTCACAGCCACTAACAGATGTTTAAAAGGGAAAAATCTATTGCCAGCTCATTGGGTTCATGGAACTAACCACGAAAGCTTTCTTACAGAGTTATGCTACTCAAAGTGTGGTCCTCTAACCAGCAGCAGTGGCATCCCGTGGGAGCATATAGAAGTGCAGAATCTGGAGCCCACTCAGACACATGAAGAGGATTTTAAGAAGATCCCCATGTAATCTGTATGTATGATAAAGTTTAAGCAGTGCTTGCAATACATCTGGAACAAAAACCTACATCCTATTAAACTCTTAAATTTTTCTATTTTAATCTGCTTTCAAATATATTTAAAATAAAAATTTTACAGTGGCAAAAAGGTTCGTCCTCCAGCTAAAATCTGTGTGTGTGTGTGTGTGTGTGTGTGTGTGTGTTTAACAGGCTTCTCATTGTTAACATGGGGTGGTGTTCTGGTTTCTTGGTTGAAAACTTTTTGTTAGTGTGCTAAATGTCCATGAATCTACCTACGAGAATGTGACCAACCTGAGTCATAGAAGGAATTCATGTGTCATAGGCCCCATTATCCCATGCAGGGTTCCCTGTCTTGAGAAAATTTCTCTTCATAAATGAGCAACGAATTTCTAGTCCACTGATGACATCACACAGACTTAACAGAATTAGGCAAATGTGCACATCAATTTAACTTTGATTTAGGCAGGGATGGGTCAGAGTACTTTAGGGAAAACTTACAGATAAATTCAAAGCAATATTTAAAGTGCTCTTATGATTTTTATTACTGTTAAAAAGAATGGAAGTAGCTGATAAACATGTGGATTAAGCAAAAGAAAAAGGCAGAGGGAATCTAAGGTTGGAGCTACATGGGATCCTCTTTGAAAGTTCAGTCTTACCTGATTGTCGAATCCGTTGAAGGGTTTGCTGGACCAGGACCTCTGATCTCGGAACGATGATGATGAAGTCCACTTTGCTGAAGTGGCCGAGGTCCAGGCTTTGGCTGCCACTGTCTGCTATAGCACACACTTGGGATAACAGTTTTCTGGCAACTGTTAACTGTGGCTGGTAAATTTGGAAGCTTTCATTATCTAAATCTAAAATTAAAAAAAGGTCACAAGAAGATTAATTCATGTCCATGATGGCAACCATGAATCCAGATGGGGACATAAAACACTCACACTGCAAAGTAATGTTCCATTACCAAGAATGCTCACTTTGTATTGTCATTCTGTACTGAGTTGTAATGGGTTTGCCTATTTTCCCTGAAAAAGTGGTTGAAAGGCTGTGTTCAAGAGGAGAAGTGGTAATTTTACAACTGTATCATTTTGAAATTGATTCTCCACAAATCACTAACTCAATACCCTCCTATTGCCCAAACATAGTTGGGGGGTGGGGTGGGCAGACCACATTCTCCAAGCTGGAGACAGGACTCATCTCTAGAAAGGTGAAGAAAGAATTTCCCACTTTCTTTAGGAATGTCAGCACAGGTCAGGTACCCACTGAAAATGTTGGTTGAAGAGGTTTTGTTAGTGTGCTCAGTGTCTCTGTTCAGGGAAGGCAGCGCTGTCATAATCCTAACAGTGCTGAGTTCCTTTTCTGGATGATGCTACAGTCAACATTTCCTCTTCAACAAGTCAGTTGCAACATGGTTTGAAATCCTCCTCCCCATGACTGTGTAGCATAGGTCATGGAGATACTACCTTCACTTTTCTTCCCACCTGACTTTGCCAGCTCTTGTGACCTAGCAAGTCGAGGTGGTCGTGCTGATACCTGTACTATCAGAAGAGAGTTAACTCATGACAAGGCCAGCTGGCCACCAAATAGGAGACATATTAGAGAAACACTGCCCAGATACTCTAAACATGCCAGTAGCTATTTATCACAAGTTACAAGCGAGTAGCCAATCTCTTAGGCTCCTGCATGCACACACACAATGAAGGAGACAGGCTTAGTCAGCTAAATACCAGGCAACATCCACTATTTTTATTTAAAGGGCTGCCTTTTATCAGGAACACATGTAGAAATTTGATGGGCACAACACCAGAACCCAATTAAGCTGTGTAAATGAATGTTTTCTAGAAGTAAATTAAATGCAGACACAGGCAAAGACAGTAGCCATGATACCCCAGACACTGGGCTGATCGTGAGGGGGGACTTACACAAGTGGGTCTCCCTATTGACTGAGAACCCACTAGAAAAGCCTAATGCTTTTCGGTAGTAACCCACACAAAGATATCAGTCAAAATAAGGCTATCTTCTGTTAGGCTGTTATTTCTTTCATTTCACTCTGAGATGGATGAGGACCAACCCTCCTATGATGGCAGAACTTCACAGAATTTCACTTAGTAACTTTAAAGTTTGAGATTACTTAAGAACATCTTTAAGAAATATTCTGTAAACAGGGAATCAGGGAAATGTACATGAAAATCTTAACTACACCAGGAAATTTTTAATTCTTAATTTGTTAATAATCCAAAGCAATAGAGACACATTTTAGATCACCTAGATGATTATTGCCAAATAACACTGGGAAGAAAAAAATTTCTGTTTTCTGGATTTGCACTTAATTTTCTGACTGAGTTGATGCCATGCCATACTACTCTGATTGCTGCGGGCAGTCTTAGCATGTAAAGGTCATATATAGATTAACATGTAAATGATGCAAGGCTGTCCTCAGAAGCATGTATGGGTCTGTGTTTTAATCTATTCATTTTCCTTTTCATTTCCCAAATGTCCTGTGTCCCCATCAGTCAGCACATTGGGGAAGGAATTTGAACCCAAAGGAAATTCAGTCTAATAATGGAACTCCTCATCTCTGGTCGAGCCATTCTCCTGTGTGTCTGGAAACTTGCTGTGGGTAGAGGATGTGTTTGATTTGTTGATATTCCTGCTCTATGTGCCAGGAAGGCCATGCTATCCCTAAGATTATGTGAGTTTTACATGTCAGAGAGTAAAGGAAGGGAGTGGGGAGCCAGGATCCCTGTGCAGACTGCAGTCCAGACACTTTGAAGTTGCTCTTTGAAGTCCTCAGTGAGCAATGACAGCTCTTTTGGCAGAGCTGGCAGAGCAAAGGAAGTACACCAAGGACCCCAGCAGCTTTCGAGGGAAAAAAAAGATGGTTTAAGATAAAATCTTTGACTTTGATTTTAATTCTTGGAGAAATTGACTGAGAAAAGGCCCTTGAGCCAGGTCACATGACACGACACTTTGAATTTGATTCTGATTTATCAGGTAGCTATGACAAAAAGCCTGTCATAGCCTGTGACTAGAGACAGAGTCCTCAGACCTTTAGAATGACTTAGCTTCTATAAAATCTGTCTAGGGGCTGATTTCCTCCTGTTGGTCTGAGATGACATTACCCAGGTTTTGTGTAGGAATCATAGCAGCGGCCTCCTGAGGTGACACACACTCATTGAGGGCTCCATTGAAAGGGGTGACCACGCTGTCTCCTCTTCTTTGCTGCATTTTTTCTAAAAGTTTGTCCAGGTCATCACCTATCACAAAATACAAGATTATAGGCATTATATATTGGTATCAGTCTCTAAATTGGGCAGTTAAGCTGAGTTCTTTTCCAGATTTGTTGTTCAGCCAGCTTCTCATGTCTGAGTTTACACCACGGCAGTACCTCCATAGCCAGAATTACCCTTGCTTGTATCTTGCTTACAATTTACACACTTTTACAAACTGTCTCTCTCTTGACCTTCATAATACTCATAGCAGATGGGATGGCCTGCTTACATCTCCATTTGAGACCTAAGAAAACTGACAGCCAGAGAGACAGAGGATGGTCCAAGGTCACACAACAACACTGGCTGACCTAAGGCCTCCAATCTTGTGCCAGGTGCCTTCCTCTGGACAGTAACAAAATACTTAGGATAAATCATTCCAAATGAAGGAAGGTCAGCTGGCAAGCTCAAGCTCCACATTCATCTCCTTGACAGGCTAGGATTTAAATTCAGAAATTCGCACAGCTAGGGGCTGGCAGTACTGCTGAATCCTTTAGCCACTCACCTAATGATGTGGTTTTGAAATGCGATGCCAGGAAACTGACCTTTCCTGTGATGAGCTCATAACTAATTTCTTTCAAAAACTCACTTGTGGTGAGCATGCTCTCTGCCAGCGCTCTGGACTGATGCTGACCTGCAGAACAGAGGGAGAGGAGATGAGGTAACAGCCAACAAGTGTGCCCCTGGACATGATTTATAACAGTGCAAATTGGAAACAACTAAAGTATGTAACTATATGGACCTGGTTGAAATGATGGCATATCAAAAGATGGACAATTACACAGTATTTGAAATGACAATTTTAAACAGAATATGTTTATAACTTAATGTTAAGTGATCAAGGGAGAAAATGACATAGCTCATGTTCATAACTGAAAACAAATCATGACTATGTTTAAAGACAAGGGAAGAATATAAAAACCAAAACCTTTAAACTTGTTTCAAAGTTATTAGGAATAGGAGTTTTAAAAATATACGCTTATGTTGTTGAGTTGTTTTTACAAATGAAAATGAAAAAATAATGTATGACACTTTTTGATGAGACTCTGTGAAAGAGATATACACCAGAGACACTGATAGGCAGGTGGGTTTTGTCAAAGTGAAAAGGCTTCGCCTCTTTGATAGGAAGAAGTGAGAGCCATTTGGTAGAGAGAAGAAAATCAAAATATAGACTGAATGGCTACTCAGGATGGTGCCCAGCTCAAAAACAAAAATACATTTTTAATGTATGAACATTCCAAAATGTCTGTTTGAAGTCAAAGTTAGAACATTAAAAATTCTCAGTGAGGTGACTATATGAGCTAAGTTCCTGGCAAACGCAATTGAACTGGCTTAGGCCACCTGTGGCAATGACTTTATCACATGCTAGAGCAGTAACATTTTCAAAACCTTTTAAGGACAGAAGTTATGTGAGACAAGGGTATCTGTTACTAGGGTGTACTTTGAAATAATGCCCCCACAACCAACTGACAGGGATAGCAGTCAAATGAAGGGCTATAAAACTCTGATCTGAGGAGAAAAGGTAAAGTTAAAATTAGGAGGAACCCATATGAGAGAAATTAAAAACCAGAGATTAATTACATAGGTGCATGAGAAATTACATATTTTTTCAAAGAGATGACTGAATGAATAGAATAAAATGACTCACCTAATACTACCACACAAAATTCATTTCCTCTGATTTTTGATGTACAAATTGCCACAACATAATCAGGAAGCCTTTGATAGTGTCTGATTTCACTGAGAGTCCGCAATGTCTCTGAAATGCCCTCCGCCAAAGAGTTTTGGGTCACAATCACATGAACCAAGTCTTGAGATACACTGGCAATTAATCGAGCGAGCCAGGGGAGTTGGCCCGGTGACACAGGTGTACACTGAGCACCTATCTGCAGGGCTCGCTCTCTCAAAGTAAACTCCTGCATCGCTTTCAGCATAATTTGCTCAAATTCTTCTCTGAGAGGTATCTGATCAGGACCTAAATTAAAGAGAATTATAGGTAGGATTAAAATAAATTACAGCTAGAAAACACACACACACGCACGCACATTAGTGTGCAGTACTTCTAAGCCCACCAAACTCTAACAGAAATAAGCTTTTTCCTGTAATGGCCTCAAGTATGTATCCCCTTCTAACCTAATCCACTGTAAAATTGCTTTTCATCTTCTCTCCTTGTCTCAATAGTCAAACAATAACAACAAAAAGACCCCTGCGGATTTCTGTTGCCCATTATTAAAATCTTGGTATCTTTAAAAGATACATGTTCTATTCTATTAAGAACATGTTCTAGTAAAGCAACATAATTAATTCAAAAATAAAGGCATTCTGGGAAAATAAAATGATCATTCACATCATTTTTTTGTTGTCACAAAATTCAATTTTTAGAGATCTGACTGAATTACGGTTAGAAAATGAGAAATGGAAAAAACATATCAAAGTTTAAATGAGATAAGAGACTTCTTAGAGTAAAATGCCTCACTACCAGTCACTTCCCATTATTTCTTCATCTTCAGTCTTTACAGCTAAATTGCAGGAGTCTTTTCTCCAGTTTTTATAAGCTTGATAATAGTAATTTTTTTCATTCAAGTGCCACTCTCCAGTAATTCAGCTTGGCTCAGGCATCAGATCTAATGGCTTTTCAGATACAGTCACCTTAATAGGAAAAGACATGGTTCCAAGCCATGGTTCAGAGCCCTCCAAGAATCTCTGGATTTGCTGATTTCACTGTCTCCATTAAAAGATTTTCAGATTGTGAAATAAGAGGTTTGTTTTTAAGTGATTATAGTAAAAAGGTCTGTACCTTTTAAAGAGCCTTACTATTCTTTTTCTCAATTACCTCTAGGTAGAGTTCCTGTCCTTTTAGAAGTTCAGATTTATTTTTCTAAATGCATAATCTACAGCATATGTCAAAATATTCTTGCTGCCTTCTTCTAAACCTCTGAAGACAAAATAAATGTCAAGAATTCCAGAATAGTTAGTTATTGAGCAGCAAAGATGTTCCACTGTATAAATTTAGATTGAAAAAAGCTATTCATGTTATACACATTGAGAGACATAATTAACTGACTGCAAGAGAAGACTCTGGTGTAAGTGAATGGAGATTTTTCTCTTTTGAAATATAAGAACTCTCAGTAATTTAGATGAAGACATTTTGCTTTGACCCTTTATTTAATTAACTCAGAATTTGATTTTTTAATTGTTACTGAGATTGAACAAATGCTATACTGACTGGCTTGGTTGATGGTAACAGCATTGCTCTACTTGGCTTTGTTTCGCTGACTCTGGATGCATCTGGAAACTTGTTTTAAATCTTAGTTGTTAGTATGCAAAAATTAAAATTATGATATCGAATGAGGTGCAGATCAAGGTGGGTTTTTAAAAATAATTTAATATCCATTAATAAGCATGATTAGCAAGTTCAGGTTTATCATGACAGCAATTCAAGGTGCGCCCTGGTGGAGTAGCAGTTGAGTCTGAAGCCTCCTGTCCAGCATGGTCTGCACACATCTCAGGACCCAGGTTCATTCCCAGGCCGCAGGTGAGGGGTGTCAGTGGGAGGGGGAGAGAAACCAAAATGAACTAAATAAAAATAAATAAAAATGTTTCTTTTTCCTCTCTCTTCCTGTCTGTCTGCCTGCCTACTCACTTTCATTCCTGCTTGCAAATTTTCTTTAAAAAAAAAGTGACTCATGAGATATCCTAAAGAGCCTTGCAGTTTTCAAAAGCCCATGTCAAAGAAGCAGATCTCATGTCAAAGCAGGCCTGGGGACTATGAGGGCACTAAAATTTACAGCCAGGGCTGCTAGCTCATGCTCTGAAGACTGGATCTGGCCTGCAAAAACTGTTTTTTTAAATTAACATTGGTTAGCTGTTTTCATTACTTGATACCAAATATTTCCTAACATTAAAAAATTCCTGAGAGTGCTGATAAAAATATTTATTGTAATTTTGTATCTTGAACAATTTCTTAAGAAAATCAGTGACTTGAAGTCCTGGAGTGAGTGTATAATTAAACTGCATATTAAGACAGTCTACTTGCAGTTTGCAAAATAAAGGACATTGCAATGTAAATGCTGCTAACTGCTGCAGTATTGTAAGGGCTGTTGCATATACTGACTGCAGGGCTCAAGAGGATGTATCAGAAAGAGGAAGTGAAGGGTTTATGACCTATGTATCCTTACCCTACCACCTACAGAACCCTTCAGGGGGGTCCTATCTACATCAAAGGGATGTATTGGGAGAAGAAAAATGGGCATAAAGATAGTGTATATACAAGATAAAAAGGTTAAATGAAAAAATGGAAAAGAAAGTCCAAGACAATAGCTACATTTGCATTCCAGATGATAGTCGCACTTTTGGAAAGGTGTCTTCACTGAGGTTCAGCCTGCAGCAGCCTGCAGAACTAAGGGCCGTCATAAGATTGGACACTAGGTGGAGCTATTTATCTCTTCCAGGATCCAAAGAAGCAAAGAGGCACAGGGAAAGTTAGCGCTGAGAGATGTGGTGGAGGAAGGAAATAGTCAAGTGGTGGAAAGGAAAAGGAGGGGAGTAGACAAGAAATGGAGAGGAAAGAAATGTTAGAAGTAAATAGAGAGTAAGAGATAGCTGAATGACTACGAAAACGTCAGGAAAGAAAGGAAAAAATTGCTGTGCCCTTGTAGAGTAGTGGTTTGGTCAATTGCATTCAGAAGGGGCAGTTCACTTCTCAGAGGACCCCAGTTTTGTGTTCTGGGAAGCAGAGAAACAGCCAAGATGAACAACTAAATAAAAATAAATAAAATGCTTCTTCCTCTTTTTCTGCCAAATAAATAAAATGCTTCTTTCTCTTTTTCTGCCTGCCTGTCTCTGTTGTTCTTTATTCCTACCTCTACCTTTCCTTTAAAAAAAATTTAGAAAGGAAAAAGTATGTTACAATAAATAAAACAGTCATCAAACAATTATTGACAATAGCTTACCCAGTCGTACAAGATACTGTATAGTCAGAAGAATCATGTTTTCCACGCTCAGGAGTTGGCTGCCAGTCAACCCTAATTGTTCCAAATCTTTGTTTTCCAACTGCGGAATCTTATAGCAATTCACCAGCAGAGGACTCACAACAATGTCACCAACGTTTCCGTAGAAATAGGGTAAAGTGCCATAGCCTGCCCAAAAGATGCAGGTCAAAAGAGATAAACATTTTTTTTTTTTTTTACTGAGGGCCATTCTAGTATATTTCCTCAACTAGGATTAAAGATGTGTAATAAAGTTCCCTGCCTTATGAGATGGCTATCAAACGAATCACTCAAATATTTCAATCTTAGGGATTCACTTGAATGCTCCAAATTCTACCCTTGCATTAAATCAGATGACTAGGAAGCAAAATACTGTGTTTCCCTACAGAAGAGACATGTTAGCATTATATCTCTGACACAGAGGATTGCAAAATATCTCTACACCCATTGTAAAACTGCAATGATAAAATATTTCTGATAAAATTCCTGATCAAGCTTCCTTTCAGATAAGAAGTCAGAAAGCTATATTATCATGTTTTATTCCTAATGTTCTTTTTTTTTTCAAAAAAAGCTTAAGCTGAATTCATCTCTCAACAGTAATCTTCTGCCAGCCAAAAGCACATGGAAGTTCCTACTCATTTTGCTATTTTTGACATTTTTGTTATACTCTTTTTCTAAATGTCAGTAAACAGCCTCAAGTTATCTTAGAAGTAGACAGGACAAAAATATGTTGAAAATATATCCTGTTTAGATGGTTTGATAGAGAGAACAGTCCCTCTGTGAGTCTTTCTAAAAGGCAGATACCAATGGGGCCCTATGTTCTTTCTACATATCTTTCCAAGGCTTAGTCGTACTATGCATTCAACTCAAATACTCAGTAAGAACTTCCTGACAGTATGGAATTCAAACAACTGGGATTCCCCCAACGCCTGCAGGTCCAGGAGCAGTAGATAGGGTAACATGATAAAAGGGCCATACTTGAAGCAAAACCATCTAGGTCAGTAGGCTCAAGTCGATAATTCTTCATATAGATATACTGTGAAGATCTAGTAGGGTTTAAAAACTATCGATTTAGTCTAGAAGGTAAAGCAGGCAGTCTCCTTTTAGCCTAGGTGAGTCCTCAAATGAAGGGACCCTTGATGTGGATATGAAAGACATGAAGTTAGTCCTGAAATCTAGAGATCCCTGTTTCTACATCTCTGCTTTGAAACAGGTTGGAAAGACTAAGATTCCTTAGAGATCCTGATTCACAGATACTTCTCTGGGGTTCAGATCTGCAATTGTGGGGCTTCTTGGTTCTCCTGAGTGGGGTCTGTTAACTGACTCATTTTGTTTCTTTTTTCTGTCATTTGTATTTCTTTGACTAGGGTATCATTTCCCCTGTCTAGTCCACTTTTCCCAGCCCTTCAGGACCCAGATGAAACATTTCTGAGAAGTCTTCTCAGACACCCTCCAGGCAGAGTTAACTTCCTCTCCTCTGAGTTCTTGATTGTGAATCTCTCCTGCTCAATTACCACAGAGCACTGTAATTGTTATTTACACAACAGACTCCCCCCACTAACAGTGCTCCTGTGAGCAAAAAGATCCTGCTCAACTTCTAGACACATGGTTTATATAGCATGAAGAATATGACAATAAAAGCTGAAATAATCAGTATATGAATCAAGAAATACATTACACATGAGTAAACACACAATAAGATGGAGGGACTCTTCTAGATTCCAGTGGACACAGACACTTGGAATTTCTTTTCCTTACCTATCAGAATTACTGGTCTAATTCCTGAGTTACTCAGCAGGTTTTCAGGAACAATTACAGTTTCCCCTGCAGGAATGGGTCGAGGTTGTAAAATTCCAGTTAATGGGGTCTGTGGAACTGGGGGAGATAAAAGGGACTCTGGGAAAAAAGTTGTTTGACAAGAAGGATTAGACATGAAAGCTAAATGAAATGCAATTGAAATCAATGCAGCTTACTATTTTTAATAAAGAAGTAGTATAAGTCAAATGCTTCTTAAAAATTAATTTGTTCATTAAATAAAATTAGAACTGAAAAAATAAAACAATAAGAAAAAAAACTCAACCATAATCATTTACCTGAAGATAACTATTTGGCATTTTGGTAATTTCCACATGCAGGCTTCTGGAATTTTTTCTGTTTTGTAATTTAACCCCTACCCCTGCCCAATTATGAAAGCATTATCTGCTCATTATATAACACTTAAAAATACAGAAAAGTGTAAAGGAGTGAAAATTCATCTTTGATCTTTAACCTAGAGGCAACCATATTGACATATTTACATAACTCTTTGTGAATATAGCATTTCGATGTAGTCTTTAAAATTATTTATTTAGAAACTAATTTTTTAAAGACCCCTATCTCTGTCTTAGAATTGGTGGATCTGCATTTGTATGTGTTTATTACAGCAAGGTAGATAAGCATTTTAATACTTAACTGTAGGTACCAAACAGCCACAGTTTCAGTATCATAAAGTAGAGCCAGCTGGTTTTCCAGATTTCTAGTCACAAACTGGAGGCCATAACTAATAAGCACAGGTCACATAAGGAACTAGATCACGTCTAACTCTACTATTGGCACAGTAAGTCCATTTGTGTCCTATGACGGTATGTTGGTACAATCCTGCCCAATTCTTTAGTGGCTTGTTGACATTATGAGCTAAGCAGTGAATTAACAAAGCCACACGGTGAATTAAGATTTACTGCATGGCACATGTGCTTGTATGGAAGGCAGATGTGAAGGGACAAAGAATTAGCTACTATCAATATAAAATGTAAAATATTAGACACAATAGTTAGCTAAAGAAATTTATCTTCAAGGATTCAGGAAATAACAGGAGTAGAAGATACTTCTGTTAATTTAAGGAAACTTAAAATCCAGCTTCTCTTGAAACCTTACCAGTTCTTGAAAGAGGGCGAACTGTAGGAACAGGTACAACTAAACCAGGTTGGGGGACTGGTGACCCAGGAAACCATCCCCGGTGTCGTTTCTTTGGTGGCCCAGAAATGAACATGGTAGCTGAAGAAAAAGAGAAAGACGAACCTTGTGCTCAGCAGTGAAAGAAAGGAAAGAAGTCAAAGTAACATAGGACCTTCAATTTGATTATACTCAAAATCTAAGTCACTCTTTTAGAAGTAAAGATAAAATTAGAAAAGTCACACTGTTCATACCACCTAACATGTATTTTATAATTTACAACTTTATCTAGATGATTTCATTTGACTGTATCAACAACCCTTGTTTTAACATGATTTCCTAGATAGGCTTAACCTTGTGGAATCACCAAGATATTTAATCACTACTGTTCTTACCAATCATAAACCTTCAAAACATTTCATGACAAGCTAAGGAAAACCTCTGGAAGTACACTTTCAGAACATTTATTGTTCCAAATGCTTCTTCCACAATTAAGAGTAATGTTTCAAAACTCATAGCTGGCAGTTGTACCTTGGTCTCCTGATACATAACTAGGTCTTGGTGACAATGAGTAATTCCCGGGGCGGGCTGGAGTGGAGCAAGAGGCACTGCTTTTCCCTCCATGGCTACTGTTTCCATTAGCAGCATCTGTAGTAGACAAGAGGAGCTACTCAGAGTGGGCAGTGGGAAGGAGATGCTTCCATGATTCTGCAGTCATATGCTAAACCTTACATTCCAGAGTCAAAGACATCTCACTGACAGAACTCAGCCAGTTGCATAAAATCAACCACAACTATCAGCTGTACTGTCGTTAACATTTTTACCTAAAAATAATTTCTATTAGAATCACTTCTGAGGAAACTTTTAAACTTCGTACCTTGGAAATTTCCAAACATGTACAAAAGAGAATAGTATGATAAATTTCATACTCACTACCCAGCTTCTACATTTATTAACACATGGTCAATCTTGCTTTGTCTATACTCTCTTCTCCCCAACCTATAACTAAGCTCTAGAGTATCTTGAAGCAAACTCAGTTATCATAATTCATTCATAAATACTTCCATATGTGTTTCTAAAAAAGGGACTCAAAATATTGCTACAGGATCATTATTATACTTAAAATTAACAATGATTACTAATTTCTTTATATCAAATCTCCCATCAGTATTCAAATTTCCCCTAATTATCTCAAAAAAGTTTTTTCCTCGCAGTTGGCTTTTTCAAATTGGGATTCATAAAAGATCCACATATTGAATTTAGTTGCTCTCTCTTATTAGACTTCTTTTCATCTTCCTTTCTTATAATTAATTTGCTGAAAACCTGGTAGAATTTCCCATTTTCTGGATTTTGTTAAGTTGATATCCATGTCATTTAATGTTCTTTTGTTCCTGTATTTGTTACAAACTAATTTTTAGGTACAGAATTTTGCTGAGATTTAAGTCTGATTTTTATTGGCAAGGGTATCATAATTACCGTAGTGTATATCCTTTGGGAGGCATATCATGGTTGGCTTTCTCTCTTGTGATGTTAAGATTGATCAGTGGATTAAATAGCTCCTAGCCTAATCCTTGAATTATAAAGTTTTCCAGCATTTCATGTTACAGTTTTAACAACCATGATGATTACTGCCAAGATCCATAATTTCATTAGTTTTTTTTTTAATGCTGTAAAAATTGAATACAGCTTGGTAGATCCTATAAGGATTGTTGGGGCACAGTAAGAATTAACATGGTCTGGGTAAATGATGATGCTTAACTGTTGGAAAGTTTCCAAGGATGATAGGTTCTTTTTCTCTCCTTCCACTTCTTTGATAATTTCTTGTCCTTTAACACTAGATTTTTCTAAGATTCTACTCTTCACATTCACCTTAATCTACATTACCCCTTGGAAGACACTATTTACCCTGGAGATTTTATCTCCTGATGTTGGGGGCTCAATTCTATACAATTAATCTTGATTTCTCACAAATCAAATTGTTGAGTGTCTCCACTTGGATGTCTCATGGGAACCTCAAACTCAACATACTCCAAATTGAATTTTCAATCTCCTTCTGGGAAATCTGCTCCTTTTCTGTATTTCCTGTCTCAGGTAATGGCACTACCTATAAAGACAGATGTCTCCTGCTAGAAAGATAGATGTCTTCTACTTCATGCTCGTATTAATGTGTCAACTCTATTGATTTTATTTCTGGAGAAATTCTCTATCTGTCCCCTCCTCTCCTACCTATTACAACCCTGGTCAAGGACCTCACCATTTCTTACCTAGACTACTAAAATAATTTCCAACTGGTTTTCCTACCTCTTACGTTTTTTGCTGCCTAAATGATCTAGTCCAACTTCAGATCAGGCCATGTCACTCCACTGTTCTATATGTTATAAAGTTAAATCCATGTTTCTTAGCTTAACCAGCTATGACTTTCCCCTTGCCTACCACTTACTCACATCTTGAAATTCTATGAATTTTACAGTCTGGTTCTAACAAGTCCCAAGTGCGAGAAGTTCCTGCACTCATCATCACATTGCTTCTTTCCTTTTATTTTCCCTTCTAAAACGTCTTTACCTTATTTCATTGTACAATTATAGTTCAAGAACAAGCTTCTTCATGAATTTACTCTTGATTACTCCCTAAATTGTTGAGCTAAACCCCCCCCACTCTGAGCTTCCCTAGTATACTGTTGTATTTTATTTATTGTAGTAATCTGAAAATATCTTGTTATAGGTCTAACTCCCTATTGGATTACAAACACATAAGAAGCAGGGATTGAACCTTATTTATTTTTGTATCCCCAAGTCTCATCATAGCAGGTACCCAAGAAGAATCTATTGAATGGAATCAGTTGTCACATCTGTGTGTCAAATGTCATTGCTTGACATTTCTGGATGAAATACACAGAACACAAAGTTTTGTATAATGATACCTTATTATAGATAGTCCTGCTTTTGTCTTCAACTGGTGAAGAAGCAGTGTCTGCTTCCTCTTACTAAACTGTTAACTGAATTTCACGCAAGTTTTTTGTAGACTATATTTTTACCAGAGAAACAAAAGTGAGGAAAACATCACCTGCAGTGAAAGTCTTCCCTACAACCTGCAAAGATAAAGCCAGTGGCTTCACAACATTCTTATTCCGGGTCAGGTCCTGAGCTCCACTTAGATTGATTGCAGAATTAGCTGGACTGAGAATCGGTGAATCTTTAAAATGAAAGAGGTTATACAAATTAACAGCTATTTATATATGCAGGAAGGAAGTGAATTCAACAAGAGTGAGGTGACAGAAACCATACTGCAGAATTTCTGTTATTTCCTTGAGCTACTCTAACATTTTAGGAAAGTCAATTTCTCTATATTTAACTTTTCTTTTCTTTTTACATATTTAACAAATACAAGAAGTTACTATGTACTGGGTGCTAGTCTAAGTACTTTACATAGAGCAATTCACTTAATCTCTGTAAGAACTTAATGAAGTAAATACAATGACCTTATTATGGGTAGTCATTTAACTTGGTAAAAGTCAGATGGTGTGACATCAAGGATATCATTATGTGTCATATTAAAACTGTCTTCACAGTTCTCTTGAAAGCCATATATTAATGAGATAAATTTATGTCTATCCATATGAGTTTGCCATTTAAAAGGTGTCATGCAAACTAAGTTATTGCAACCTACGAGAAAGCATTTTTCTCAAGGGAAGTAGTTTTAATTTTTTTGAATAAGCTAGGATTAATTTACTTATGTTACATCAGGTACATCCAAAAGAATTTTCCTATCTGGAATTAGAAAATAATTTAAAAAAATATGACATATATTTCAGAGGCAGGCTATGGGAGCGACGAAGACTAAAGTCAGATAGAGTTTTCTAAAAGAAGAATAGACCCCAAATTCCTGACTCTACTCTGGCAGAATGGTTTACTCAAAAAAATATAGAAAAATGTCAAAAGAGATGGTTAAAACTGTCTTGAGAGTTTGAAAAACAAAATGCTCTAAAGAGCGCGATAATGATGGTTCCACATTGGGAATTATCTAACAGATTAGTATTCATACTACAACATGATTCTTGAGACATCTGGTCAGTGCTTCTCATAAGAACTCAAATACTACTGTCACAGAAGAGCTAATTGAGCTTCTCCAAGGGCTGGACTTACCGCAAAGGAGTGATTTTTAAGGTCTACGAGAAGACTAGAGGTAATTACATTGCTAATATTATCAAGTTGAAGGGGACTGAAGATGGACCAAGTTTTTCAGTTCTTAAAAGAAGCCTTTACAGGATAGAAATCTCAGTTAGCTTGCTGTGTCCTTATACAGGTTGGTCATTATGTTTCAGGTGCAATCATATGTTTGGAACAAGACTAGTAGATTACTATACTAGTTTATACCTATAATTTTAGCATATTCCTAATAGCCCAGGTAAACATTAGGTAAAATCTATTTAACAAACTATGAGGGGTGGTGATTCAACTTATTTTTCAAAATTAATTAGAAATGGCATAGACCAATATTTTAAAAATAGTGAAAGAGTGAAAAATTAATGTAGAGAAATACATCTTAATATATATAATAATCAATAATTATATAAAATGCATTTGAACGAGCTTAATAAGAAATATACACAACCATATTAAGAAAACCTTACAGTATTTCTGAATATAATATCTGGGATTGATTTTAAAGTATTAAGGGAGGGAAGGCGTAATATTAAATTACATTGGTCATGTTTTAAAAAATATCAAAGCTTATGGTAAGTCCATAGTGGTTCTTCATTATATTATTCTAATTTTTATCTGTGTTTTAAACTTTCTCATTAAAGTTTTTAAAAATTAAAAATATACTGCTGAACATCATTGATATAGACCTAAGCAAAAGTCAAAATATCCCATTCTCTGAGCAGGAATATTCAATGTCAAAAAGATGCCAATGAATCTAAGTAACTTGTAAGTTTCATGTGGCACTAAGAAAACACCAATGGTTAAGGTATTATTAGAATTGCTATTAGTATTATTAGAATGTTTTACACTGGAAAACTGATGCAATGCTGACACGAAAAAAGTAAGCACACAAAAATGGAATCATTCTGAAAAAGAAGAGAACTGAGGGAAGGCTAGCATGATGAAATAATAATTATAAAACCTAAGTCAACAATACACCGTAGTCTTGGTGCATTACTAGACAAAAGAACAATGTAACAAAAACAAAAACAGCAAGCAATAAATGCAAATGCACTTGAGAGCTTAGTATAAGATAAAGGTAGCTTCTCAAATCAGGAATGAAGATGAACCATTCAATAAATTGTGAGGTTTGCTCTGATGGAGTAGCGATTAGGTCCTTTGCCTCCCGCTGCGAGTACAGTCCACAAATTTTCCAGGGACCAGAGCTTGAGTCCCAGGGTCAGGAAAAGAACGAAAATCTACAATAAAATAAAAATGGATGAAATGCTTTTTCTTCTTCTTTATTCCTGTCTGTCTCCCTGTTTGCCTTTATTCCTTCCTGCACCTTTCCTTTGAAAATAATAAATAAATAAATAAATAAATAAATAGTGTAGAGGTAGCTGGGCACACAGGAAAAAAATACTTGTTGGATCCACATTTTATACAACTTTCCAAAAAAAACCAAAAAGATGAAATATAAAACCTTAAAAATTTAATATGTAACCGTAATAGGAGAAATCATGGAGAATTAATTATGATTTTGAAGTGGAGGCCAAACTATTATTTTAAATGTAGAAACCATAAAAATTACATATCCAGCTACATAATGAAAAAAAACTCACATGGCAACACACACGCTATAGTCAAGCAAATAGTAGCCAGATGAGAGTTGGGGTGACCATACAAATATCACTTCAATAGACTTCCATACATAAAACAGACTTTAAGACAACAATTATTATTATTAGATAAAAGCTATTCTATCACGACAAAAGGGATAATCCCAAGAAAACATACAATTTAACCATGTGTTCACCTAACAACAGTCTTGAACACATGAAGCAAAAATTAATAGAACTGAAGGTAGAAATAGGCAATTAAATAATAATGACTGGAGACTTCAATATTCCACTCTTAGTAAAAGAATGATTAGAGAGGTGATCAACAAGGAAATAGAAGACTTGAACGACACTAAAATCAACTAGACCTAATTAATATCAGAACATTGCCCCAACAAAAGCAGAATACATAACTTTTCAGGTTAACAGAGAACAATCTCCAGAACAGACATTATATTAAGCAATAAAGAAACTTCAATAAACTTCAAAACATTGAAATCATTATTAGGTATTATGCATTATCAAAATACATTCTCTGACCTCAGTGGAATCAAATGAGCAGTCAATAACAGAATGAACTTTAAAAAATGTATGCATAGCCTCTTTGGAAAACAGTATGGAGATTCTTCAAACAAAAAGATTACCATTTGATCTAGCAATCCCACTCTCGGGCATATACCCAGAGGATAAAAACTTTCTATCATGACCCTTTTATGCTCATAGCAGCACAGTTCACAATAGCCAATACATGGAAACAACCTAAATGACCACCAAGAGGTGACTGGATAAACAAGCTGTGGTCTATATACTCAGGGGAATTCTATGCAGCTACTAAAAAAACAAAAACTATATTGTGCCCTTCGCAACAATTTGGATGGAACTGGAAGAGACTGTGTTAAGTGAAGAAAGTCAAAAAGAAAAAAGAGAAATACAGGACAGTTCCACACATAAGAAGAATACAATGAAATGAAACAAACATAAACCCCAGGAAACATGCCCAGGACACACGATGATGGCTGCCAGGTGAGCAGGAGAGGGGAACAGAAGGAAGAGGTAAAAAGGTGGGTGAAGGATGCTGGAACTCTGGTGGTGGGTGTGGTGTGAAATATAGACTGAAATGCAATATCTATATCTAAAAATGAATGAAGCATTATGAAAAAAGAGATAACAAATATTACAATTAAAATGCACAAATATGTGTAAACTAAACAAGATACTCCTATGTAACGAATGGATCAAAGAAGAACGCACAAGGGAAATTAGATGTCAGTTTAGGTTAAATGAAAATGAAAACACAATATATGAATACTTACGAGAACCATTTTTTAAAATCATTTTTATTTTTTATTTAGTTATTCACATTGGTTGTTTCCCCTTGGACCTGGAACTTGAATCCAGGGGTATGTGGTTTGGGCTCCTCTGAAGCCAAGTGACCTAATCACTGCTTCACCAGGGTAGGACATGAGAAACATCTAAAGAAGCATTTGGAAAGGAATTAATGGCCTATATTAAAAAAGAAGAAAAATCTCAAATAAATAACCTAAACTCCCACCTTAAGAAATCAGGAAAAGGAGAACAAAGTAAATCCAAAGTAGCATAAGATCAAAAATTACAATAAAGACTAGAGAAGAAATGAATGAAATAGGGAATAGAGAAAGAATTATACAAATAGAGAAAAAATAAAAAGAAATTAAAAAAGTTTGTTTTCTGTAGCCCAACAAAATCAATAACACTTGAGCTAGATTAAGAAAAAGAAAAAATACAAATCACTAAAATTAAGAATGAAAAAGAGGGCCTCTCTGGCATCTGACAGAAAGAAAGATAATTACAATGAAATACTGCAAACAATGATATGCCACTGTTAGGTCTTCAGTTGTGTCCCTTCTCAAATTCATCTTTTGCATCCCTGATGCCTAGTACTTCAGAATGTGACAGTATTTGGAGACAGAATCTTTAAGGAGGCAATTAAGGTTAAACGAGGTTATAAGCATCAAGTGTCCTTACATGACTGGTGTCATAAGAAGAGGAAAAGGTATCAAGGATGCACACACACAGAAGAAAGGTCATGTGATGATACAGAGCAAGAAGGCAGCAATTTGAAAGGCAAAAAGAGAGGCCTCAGGAGAAGCCAACCCTGACACAGTGGTCTTGGACATGTAGCCTCCAACACTGTGAGAAAATAAATTCTTGTTTAAGTTTCTGGTCTGTGGTATGTTGTTATGGCAGTACCAGCTGACTCATGCAGACATCAAATTAGAAAGTCCAGATGAAATGAACAAAAAATAAAATCCTAAGGGAATGGACAAAGAGGAAATGCTACAAAATCACTAGAGCGAATACATGATTTCACAAGGTTGCCAGACAAAGGCCAATATACAAAAATCAATAGCATTTCTATGTATTTGCAACAATATAAAAATAAAATTAAAAAATTCTATTTCCAATAGCATCAGCAATACATGCAGAAATAAATTTATTATAAAATCTATATCACAAAAATTATAAAATATTGTTGAAAAATATTTTTAGAGGCCTAAATAAGTGGAAAGGTACCCCATGGATCAGTAGACTTAATATTGTTAAGATGTAAGTTTTCTCCAAATTGTCCTAAAGATTCAGTGTCAACCCTATCAAAATTCTAGCTGATTTCGAATTGCTGAAATTGATACACTAATGCTAAAATGCATATAAAAATTCCAGGGACCCAGACAAATGAGACAGGCTTCAAAAAGAAAACCAAAACTACAGGAAATACACACTATTTACACATGCACAGATATAACCTCTGTTGAGAATAACTGGACAGCATCTTATAGAAATTACAAATGAGCACATGCTTGATTCAGCACTTGATGGGCAGTTACACTTATGTGAGAAATGATACATGTTGAGGTTTTTCATTATTGCATTGTTTGGAAAAAATATAAAAATGTCCATCAATGAGGACAAGGTAACTAAATTATGGCACACACATATAGTGTAACAGTATGCAACAGGAAACAATGAGAAAGTTCTGTATAAATTTGGAAAAATCTCTAAGAAATAGCAATATGAAAAAATGAGGTGTGGAACTGTGTATAAAGTGCTGCCTTAGGGGTAACAAAGGCCTAAAAATTAAAATCTATACTTGCGCTTGCATGAATAAATAAAATAAAATACCAGAAAATACATAACTAATTAGGGTGCTTACCTATTGGAGGAATGTAGAAGTGAGGTGGAATGGAAGAGAATTTTTCACTGTGTGCATATACATGTATGTATATATACATGTAAGCATACATACATACATGTATGAATATATTATATATGTATGCACATGTATATTTCTGAAAATGTTTCAAAATTGTGGAATAAATGAATAAAAATAGGATAGATATAGTTACATGTAGATTGACAACTGGCATCTGACGTATTATTTTTTAAAGAAAGGTGCAGGCAGGAATGAAGGTGAGCAGGCAGACAGGCAGAAGAGAGAGGAGGAAGAAGTATTCATTTATTCAGTTGTTCATCTTGGCTGTTCCTCCCAGCCCTGGGTTGCAAGTCTGGTTCCTTGGGATGCATGTGGACTATGCCTGCCAGAGGCTGTGGACTTAACTACTAAGCTACCAGGACATGCCTAGGAGTACTTCTTAAATGTACAAAGTTTACAGATAATGTAGATTATACATAATGGTTTTAAGGGTAATTCCACTATAATGAAACTGCTTTTGTAAAGTTATCAATTACCTAGTTGCCAAATTCAGGAGTTACTTTCAGTCCTTATCACACTGAGTCTCACTGTTGCATTTATTTAATTATTCAGTAATTATTTATTGAGCACTTTCCATGTGTCAAAAACCTTGCTAGGATCTACTGGTAAAAAGGTGAATAAAATAAGCACTGTCCTTGTATAGGTTTTCTCTGTTTACTAATGTACCAGTGTCCACCAAGACACTGATTGTCTCAAGACAATCTGATCAGATTTCTTTTTTAATTTTTGAAAATTTACTTCATTCATATTGTCTGTCCTATTTTGTTAAATATAAATTACAGAACATATCAAATATAGAATAAACAGAAAGCACAGATCAGATGAGCATTAAAGTCAGAGCGAACTTTCTAAAATATAAATCCTATTATGCTATTCCCTGATCTTTACCACCTTGCACATGTTTGTTTTTTAAATTTATTATGTGTGATGATATCAGCATATGTAGCATTTAAGACTAGTGGTTTTGATTCTTTGGGAGCATCCCCCAACGTGATCGCCTGTGATCTTGCTCTGACATAAATTTGGACTGTGGGGGTGTTATGCAGAATCTGCTGCTTAAATGTGGAAGGCCAAACATCTGTATTGCATCAAGACTGTGTTCTACTAGTGATTTCACATTCATCTAAAGGAGCAACTGGTAAGTACTGGAAATCTGCAAACTTGGAAAGTGACTTGAACTAGTCACAGTTCTGTTCTGTATGGTATTGAGGTTTGTAACTTCTCATCTTTCCCACTAGATCTTGAGCTACTTGAGGGCACTCACAGCTTCTGGGACAATATATCATGAAGAAAGAAGTAAAATGGAAAAAAAAAAAGCCCAAACAAAATCCTTATCCTCTTTAGACAATAGTTTAGTAACTGTTAGCCCCTAATCACTGGGGAAAATTTTTTCTAAAAATAAAGCAGCCAAGTAAGTAGAAAGAATGTGATTTCTGATTCTGTCACTAACTAGCTTTTCTTTTGCCACATGCTTTGAGATTGTTTCATATCGCAAAATGGTATTAAAATCCACATTATACTAACAATCATGTTTAGCACTGTGCCTAGGACATAAAAGACATAAAAGATACTCAATAAACATTTGTTTTGTTAAATTTTGGTAAGGGTTTTCCAGATGATGGAGAACTTAAATCTTTACAAGTTCTTTTTTTGTCCTTGACACCTGTATAAAACAATATAATTTATTTCTTTCCTGAGTAAAGTACACTGGACCTATTTTCACATTTGACCTACAATCAAATTAATGTCCTTCCAAAATATAACACATTTGTATTAATGTACTCTGAGGGTATATTAGTAATTTTATATTAGCCATGTTTTATATTTGACTCAATTGAACTAGCATTTAATTAAAATATAAATATATTTCCCCTAAAATTAATGTTAAGTGACCTATCTTCTTAACTGATTCTTATGCTATTGTTTGTTTTTGTTTTTTAACGAAAGGTACAGGCAGGAATGGAGGTGAGCAGGCAGGCACATAGGAAGAAATATTTGCTTATTTTACATAGTCATTCATCTTGGTGTTCTACCCTGCACTGCATCTCAAACCTGAGTCCAGAGGCCTTATTCACTAGGCCACAGGGCGAATCTATGCTATTCGTTTTTTTCAAATTTAATATTTATTTAGTTGTTCACACTCTTTGCTCCCCTGCCCCACTCCCAGAGCCAGGACTCTAATCCAGGGGTATGTGGCCTGCACTCCTTTGGAGGTGATTGACCTAATCGCCCTGAGGGCGTGACTATGCTACTGATTTTAACACAGGTTTTTTTGAGGTATAATTGACAATAAATGCACATACTATTTGATAAAATCTGACATATGTATGCATGTATGATTCTATCATACAGTCAAAACAGTAAACATACTAATCACTCCCACATTTCCTTGCTCCCCCTTATGTACAGCCCCCTCCTATCTCCCTGCCCCTCTACTCCTAAGCAATCATTGGTCTGCTACCTGTAAGACTGGCTTGCATTTTCTCAAGTGTTATATAAACATAATCACACAGTAGTAGCTTTTCTTTGACTTTTTTCACTTACTATAATTATCTTGAGATTATATATGCTGTTAGGAGTATCAGTAGCTCATTACTACTTATTAAGTCATAGTATATATGGATATACAACAATTTGTTTATCCATTCACATGTTGATGGACATTGGGTTGTTTTCAGCTTTTGACTATTTAAATAAAGCTGCTATGAACATTTGTGCACAAGTATACATATGGACATAAATTCCTTTCTCCTGGGCAACTAAAAATGAAACGGCTAGACTATATAGTAGGTGTATGTTTAACTTTTAAAGAAGTTCTCCAAAGTGGTTTTACTATTTTGCTTTCTTAGCAGTATATTAGAGTTCCAATTCCTCTCCAACATTTTTCTTCTTTTTCAGAGTTGTTTGGCTAATTTAAAAATTTTTATTGGAGAAATATTGCATCATAACATAACATAGGTTTAAGGCATTCATCATTGCAAACCAATATCTGTATACAATACATTATGTTCAGGCATGTGAATTTAGAGGGGAGGAGGAAGAAGCATTTATTTTATTATATTTAGTTGCTCACACTGTATCCCTCCAGGCCCAGGACTCAGATCCAGGTGTGTATGACCTGGCTCCTGCAGAGCTTATTAACCTGTTAGTCCACCAGAGCATGCCAAATTGTCAATTTCTACAGCAAGAAACAAAGCCTTTGGGTTTTTTATTTGGACTGCATTGAATCTACAAGTCAATGTAGAGAACTGACCCACAAACAAGAGGTAGTTCTCCATTTATTTAGGTCTTCCTTACTTTCTTCCAGAATTGCTTTCTCGTTTTCTGAGTACAGTTCTTCCACATTTTTTGTCCGGTTTAACCCTCATTATTTCATATTTTATACTACCACAAATGGAATTGTTATTTAACAAAATTTTAATTTCTGATAGTTCATTGCTGGTATATAAAATACAATTGATATTTTTATAATATTCATCTTGTATCCTGCAATGTTGCTACACACACTTGTTAGTTCTAATGGGTTATTGCAAAATTTCATTAGATTTTTTACACAGATAACCATGTAGTCTATAAATTCAAACAGTTTTACTCCTTTCTTTCCTATGTGGATGTTTTCTATTTCTTTGTCTTGCCTGATTGCAACTGACTAGAACAATCCAGTACAACATTGAATAGAAATGGTAAGAGTAGACACTTCTGTCTTGTTTCTGACTTTAAGAGAGAAAACATTCAGCCTTTTATCACTAAGTATGCTAGTTGGAAGATTTTTGTAGATGATAATTACCAGGTTGAGGCGTTCCCTTTCTTTTTATAATTTATTTTTCAAAGGTAAAGTACAGACAGGAATGAAAGTGAGCAAGCAAGCAGGCAGGGAGAGGAAGAAGAATAACTTTATTCACATTTAGTTATACATCTTGGTTGTTCTACCTAGCCTGGGACATGAACCTAGGTCCTTGGGATGTATGCAACCCGTGATTTTGCCAGAGGCAGCTGACCAAGCCACCACTCCACCAGGGCATGCCAGCAAGTTCCTTTCTTTTCCTAGTTTGTTAAGAGATTTTTCAAATTAAATCAGGAATAAATAATGGATTTTGTTAGTGTCTTTTCCTGTGTATATTGAGGTAATTCTATTGTTTTACTTTTTTAGTCTGTTAACATGTTAAATTGTTTTGGCTGATACTCAAATGTTAAGCCATCCGTTTTATCTGTGGGATAAACTCCTCTTGGTCATGATAAATCATCCTCTTAACATATTGTTGGGTTCGAGATGCTAAAATTTTATTAAGAAATTTTGTATTTATTTCACGAGCGATATTTGAACTTTTTCTTACTGTAGTTTTTTGAGCTATAACAGTTTCTTAATGTAAACATAATGATCTGATGTTGTCTATATTGTGAAATGATCACAGTAAGTCTAGTTGACATCCATTATCATATGTAGTTAAAGAATTTTGTTTCTTAATGATGAGAACTTTTAAGATCTACACTGAGCAACTTTAGAATATGCAGTTTTACTAACTATAGTCATCATGCTGTATGCCTCATGGCATATGACTGGAAGTTTATACCCTTCGATCCCCTTTACCTATTTTTTTCACCCGGAAGTCTCAACTCACTGGCAACCACTAGTCTTGAATTTTTTTTCTTGTAATGGCTTCTCTTGGTATCATCATATCAAGGTACTGGTGGTCTCACAGAATGAGTAACAAAGTAGTCCAGTAGGTTTTGGGAAGAGTTTGTGTAGAACTGGTATTACTTCTTTCTTAAACGTTTGGTGGAATTTATAACCACATTTTCAATGTATTTAATAAATATAGGGCAGCTCTAGGTATTTATTTCTTCTTGTGTAAATTTTCATAATTTGTATCTTTTAAGGAGTTTGTTCATTTTATCTAAATTGTTAATATGTTGATATAAAATTGATATTGGTTTTCTCAAAACACTATTTTCAGGTTATATAAATTTTTTTATTATTGTATTTATTTCTATTTTTCTGATTGCTACTTTTAGCTTTCTTATTTCCTTTCTTCTGATTATTTAGGGTTTAATTTCTCTTTTTATATTATGGTAGAAGCTGAGTTCATTGAGTAAAGATCTTGCTTCCTTTCTGATACTAATTTCCCTCTAAATAAAACTTCAATGTGTCCTACAAATTCTGATATGTTGCTTTTTCATTTCCATTCAGTTACAAACACTGCTAATTTCCCTTTTGATTTCCTGTTTGTTTCATGATTATCTAGAAGTATGTTATTTAGTTTCCAAATATTTGGAGATTTTTCAGAGGTCTTTCTGTTACTGATTTCTAAGATAATTCTATTTTGGGGAAAGAACATATTTTGCATTATTTGAATTCTTCAAAATGTATTAAGATTTGTTTTATGGCCTATAAACATGATATGCTTATCTTTGTTTCACTATATATAACATGTATTTTTATCTCTGGCTTTCTAAGTGTTCTCTGTGAACTCAGGACAATATGTATCTTTCTGGTGTTGGGTGGAGTGTTTAAAATGTAAATCGATCGTGTTGTTCAAATATTTTATATCCTTACTGATTTTCTGTTAATCTTTTTTATCAGTTATGGAGAGGTACTGAGCTACCTTGCTATAATTGTGGATCTGTTTCTTAAAATAATTCTACCAGTTTTTTATTTAAGTATTGTGAAACTCTGTTATTGGGTACATAAATATTTAGGATTATTCTGTTCTCCTGATTACTAAGGCCCTTTTATAATTATGCAACTACTTCTTTAATCTCTGGTGATATTTTTTGCTCTGAAATCTATTTTATCTGATGAATAAGCTCAAGCTTTTGGTTTCTGACTACTGTTAGCAGAGTTCATGATCTTTCACAATTTTACTTTTTTCCTATTTGTATGTATTAATTGTACTTCGTATAGGCAGCAGAGTTGATCTTACTTTTCAAAATCCAATCTGATAATATTTGCCTTTGATTGTAGCATTTAGATCAATTACATTTGAGATTATTTACATTTACATCAAGTGATTCTTGATATGATCATATCTGAGTTTATCATCTTGCTATTTGTTTCTTACTTGTCCCATATATTCTTTGTGCCCCTTTTCCTCTTTTCAACCTTCCTATAGGTCAGTCAAGTGTTTTTTATAATTCCATTTTATTCTTTTGTTGCTTATTAACTATATACCTGGGTTTTTAGTAGTTGGTTTAAGGTATAATGTATATCTTAACACATTCTAAACTCAAGTAGCATTATACAACTGCACATATAGTATAATAACTTTACAGCAGTATACATCCATATTTCCCTTCTTGCCCTTTATGCTATTATCATGCATTCTACTTTTATATATAGTATGACCCTCACATAGTTATTTGTATGTCAATTGTCTCTTAAATATACTTAAATTATAAGAAAATGTATATATTTATCCTAATAGTTATCCTCTCCAGTGGTGTTCATTCCTTTGGAAAGATTCGTATTTTCTTCTGTCTGGTATCATGGTCCATTTATACGAAAGTCTTCCTTTAGCACTTCTTACAGCGTGAATTTGCTGTAGTGAATTATTTCCTGTTCTGTATTTCTGAAATGTACTTCACCTTCAGTTTCAAAGATATTTCTTTGAATATAGAATTCAAGGTTAACAGCCATTAGTTTTCAGCACTTAAAAGATATTTTTCCATTCTTCTAATTTATATTATTTCCATTAGAAATGTGATATGCTTATTTGATTCTCTGTACACATCTTTTTTCTCTGACTGCTTTTAACATTTTCTTTTTATTGATGTTTTCAAGAAATTTTATTATGAAGTGATCAGTTTTCTTCATGTCTTTTGTGTTTGGGATTCACTGAACTACTTAGATATTTGGGTTTATAATTTTCATCAGTTTTGGAAAATTTGGGGCCATTATTTCTTCACATATTTTTTGTTTCTCTCACCCGCTCCCCGCTTCAGGCAGTTCAACTAGCAGTATATACTATTGCTTGTAGTTGTCCCATGTGGCTCACTGAAACTCTTCATTTTTGTTTTTTTCTTCATATTTCACTGTAAATAAGTTCTACATTATGCCTTTAAGCTGTAAGTATTTTCTTTTGTAGTGACTAGTCTGTTGTTAATTCCATTCAATGTTTTTTATTTCATACACTGTAGCTAGAGGTTTGATTTGTATCTTTGCAGTATCTTCAACGTCACTTAACTTTTGAATATATGACATGAGGTTAAAATAACTGCTTTGATGTCCCACTCTCCTAAGTCTAATATCTGTCAGTTCTGTGTTGTCTTGATTGGTTGGTCTTTTCGCTATTAGTTATGTTTTCTTGCCTCTTTGAAAGCTTGCTAATCTTTGCATGTCTTGCATTGTTAATTTTATCCTGTGGAAAGTTGGGCTTTTTATATTTATATAAATATTCTTGAGGCTTTTTCTGAAATGCAGTTAAATTACTTAGAAATATTTTGATCATTTTTTAAAAATAATTTTAAGCAGGTCTGGAGCAGTGCTTGGTCTAGAGCCAAATATTCTCTATTATTGAAACAACTCTTTCTCCAGTGTCTGATGAAGTATAAGGTCTTCTGTCTATCTGGTGGCAACTGTCCCTGTGGAATTTCCTGTGGGAATCCTGGGCACTGCTTCCCCGCATCCTTTTGGATAGCACTTTTTTACCAATATAAGCATCTGCTCACATGCGCACATTAATTAGTACTAAGTTAAATATCTGAAGCGACCCTCTGCACATCACTGGGGCTTTCTCTCTGTGCAACACTACTCACACTCTCAGGTCCTTCTACTCAATTTAGGGAACCTACTGGGCTCTACCATAGTTTCCCCATCTTGTATCATAGTCTAGAAACTCTCAAAGCAGTAAGATGGGACAATCATAAGACTTACATTTATTTTTTTTCCTATCTCTAATAAGAGCACGGTCCTTTGTTTCCTGATGCACAGTGTCTTGAAGTTTTTTTTTCTTGTAGCTTTTCCTGAGTTTTTTTCTTTTTGGGGGGGTAGGGAAGGGGGGCAGGAGGTTGTTTCAGGAAGGAGAGTAAATTCAGCCCCTTTTTATTCATTTTAGCCAGAAGCAGATGCTGAATTGATTTGCTATGGACTTTTCAACCTAATGCTCCCCTCTCCTATTCCCAGTCCTATTGCTTCTTACTCTGTTCTTGAAACATGAGACACCGGAGCATTTTACAGAATTCTAGGTAGAGATCAGTACCTTCTCTGTATTCCCAGCTCCTAATACCCAGCAACTGCCCAACAAAACTGTTAGTACTGAGTGGAGAAAGTTAAAATTTTGGTTTTGTTACCTTTTAGCTTGGACTTATCTATGTGTGATACTGGTTCTTATTCCTACATACAAATGCAAAGAATGCTGAAGAGAAATTAGTAAAGAGTAGACATTTTCAACTGTCCTATACATTTGGCTTAATTCTAGAATTTTTAGGCATTTAATGATGAAAAATGTAACATAAAGGAAAAGTTTAAAATAGAAAACAACATGCTAAAATCTTATTCCTTCCACAAACCATTGTGTCTTCTTTCACTATATATGCCCTTCTATGCTTTATTCACATTATATTTTTACATGACATAACAAAAATACACATCAGTTTAATACTAATTTTATTTAACAATCTCCAATGTGGTTTTATAGTATAATTATTTTAAAAATATGTTCGTCATGTTAGTATACTATGACTTATTCAATTATTTCTATATTAAAATGCTCCTACTTTTTAGTTAATATAAAGAATAACTGCAGTGAATGTCTTGACTTTCCTTTTGCTATTTACTTGGCTTGTCCTCTGAAATGAGATTACTAGAGTAAAGGCTATAAATATTTTTAATGTTCTTGTTAGATGTTGTCAAATTGCTTTCTAAAAGGGTAGTATTATTATTCCTTCACTTCCACCAGCCTGGCTAAGAATATCAGTCTTACTATATTCTTGCCAGCATTGTATATTATCTTTATTTTTAAAAAAGTTTTGGCAAATATAATTGGTGAAGATGACTTTTCATTGTTGTTACTTAGAGTTTCCTCATTTCTATGAAGTGGGCCATTCTTCCTGATACCTGCTAAATAGTTATTTTTCCTCTTTTTAGGACAGGAAGAGAAATTCACAAGCATTCTCATGGCTCTGTCTCAGAGGGGTGTGATCACTGGTGTTAGTCTCTTTTCCTTCCATGCATTCATTCATCAAACATCCACCGAGCTTCTTCAGCAGACCAGGTACTATGCTAGGTTCTGGGGATATAATAGTAATAAAACAAAGATACACATCCTGCTCAAGGAATGTATACTATTAAAGGAAGGGCCTACGCAATCTCAATGTCTTGTTGGGAGTGGATAAAACTGCTAGCTAAAGGGTTCCCATTACATTTGGGAAAAGGAGACAGTGTTTTGCTAAAGCAATAAGTTTAATATTCATGAGGAACAAAGTTCAGAAAAATCTGCTGGAGGTTGCACCTAGAGAGGGAAGGAACTTCAGCAACTGAAGGAGGGCAGATCTACAGAGGAGACAAACACAGATTAACCTTTAGGAAGTTAAATAATATATTCTAATTGAAACTGCTTTCTAAATGAGTATCAGAGAAGCTGCTGGATTGAGGTGGGGAGAAAAAATAATCAGGCTAGGTGAGCAAGGAAGGTCTGGGTTGGACAAGGCACAACAAAGTATTCTGGACACACAGGCAGCATGAAGTTCTAAATTCTTGGAAGGTAAAAGGAGAGGAGGCTAGGAGACTGCAGGAAAGGAAAAATTTGAGCACTTAGAGATTTGCTTGTTTTTGAAAACAGGAATTAAATCATATTGGATAAAGTCTTGTGAATGACAGTTTTGCTCAACATAATATCTATAATATCACCATGTTGCATGTAGGTGTCGTTCATTTTTGTTGCCAAACAGAATTTCATTATATAAAAATACTGCAACTTATTTATCCATTCTATTGGTGATGAACACTTGAGTTGTGCTCAGTTTGAGTCAACTGCGAAAAAGAATATGAAATTCTTGCATCTCTTGGTGTATACATGCAGAGTTTCTTTAGGGAATGGAATATTTGGACCACAGGATAAGCACATTCTCTACTCTATTACACATAGCAAATTACTTTCAAAGTGGTGGCATCCATCTACCAGCAGCCTATGACAATTTTGTTGCTTGCAATCTTTTCCAACACTTACTACTATCATACGTCAAATTATTGCCAATTTGGCTTGTGTATAATGGTATCTCATCATTTTTAATTAACTTCCCTAATTAACAAAGCGGCTAATAATCTTTTAATGCATTCATTGGCCATGTGGATTCCCTCTTTCATAAAGTGCTTGTTGAAATTTTTGCTCATTTTTATTTTCTATTGCTGTCTTTTTCTTACTGAGTCATAGGCATTCTTTATATGTTCATCATAATAGTTTGTCAGTTAGAGGTATTACACATATTTTCTCACCTAATTTATGACTTGATTTTTCACTCTTTATGTATTTGTAATAAGTAGAAGTTATAATTTTACTGTAGTGAAATATCAGTCTTTAATGATCAGAACTTTTGTCTCTAATTTAAGATATCCCACACTATCCTCTAAAAACTTGGTAGTTTTGCCTTTCACATTTTGATTTTCCCAGTTATCTAGAATTCAGTTCTATGTGTAGTATGTAATAGGGATACAATTTTACTTATTTTTTCACATGGGATATCCAATTTATGAGCACCATTCATACATTGGAAGAAAATGTCCCAGTGATCTGCAAGTCACCTCCATTAAGTGTGAAATGTGATGTGTTATGTGAATCTGCTTTTGGACTTTCTACTCTGTTCTTCTGTGTCTGTCCCTGTGTCAACTTACCCCTGCCTTTATCGGTAAAGCTTCATGAGCGTGATACATGGTGGAGTAATCTCTTTCATTTGCTGTGTTCTTATATCTTTAGTACACAAGTGTAAAATAGAAATTTATATTACTTTGAGCCTACAGTGGCTCACAGAGAGGAAAATTACATTTCGTGGACAAAAACTCTCTCCAACTATAGGGCCAACTGCTTCATTAGGCATGGAAGGCCCAGTGCTTGGAGCCCATTATACTTTTAGGGGTTCATGAAAAAAAATAAATTTATTTTAAAATCAGAAGAAAAATTAACTTTTGATCAAAGTATTAATATACCTACATAGTCATAAAGCACAATTTTAAATTCTTTTCTGGGAGAAAGGTCCCACATAGGCAAGAGCCCAAGAAAGTCATAAAGTAGCCCTTCCTGATACAGACTTCTTAAAAATTATACTAATTTTTAAAAGTTATACTATTTAAAAAATTATATTATTAGTCACAGGGGAACTGTCCTACAAGTTAGTGCATAAAAACAAGTTTCCTCCTAATGGTAGATAAGCATATCATTTCTATTTTAAAAAATAGCACATACCAGTACATTAACAAATCCCTAAAAGCTAACTTCAATTTTAAATTAAAATTACATTTATTTCCAATAATTTTCTAGGTACTAGGGGAAACAGAGATAGACAAAATGAAGATAAAGTTTCCAGCATAGAATAGAAAGTTAACACATAATTATTATTGGGAGCACAGCCCTGGTGGCCTAACAGTTTAGTTAACTGGGTGCAGTCCACTTACATCCCAACATCCCCAGCTGAAGATCTGGGACCAGGGGAAAGGGCAAGATGAACAACTAAATGAAATAAATAAAGCGTTTCTTCATCCTCTCTCTTCCTGCCTGCCTGACTACCTACCTTCATTCCTGCCTGTACCTTTCCTTAAAAAAAGTTATTATTGAGAGGAACAGTACACAAAAGGTATGATAGCAAGTTCGAGTTAACAGTTATAAAACAGCTGTTATTAATAGGGCACAGAACAACTGAGAGGCTTATTCCAAGTAGATGTCTATAAACACACACACACACACATATGCACAGTCAGGTATAGTATTTGAATATCAGGACTCTGACTTCAAGCCTTGTGCTGTCTGTCTATCCTCTGGTCTGAAACAGTGCTCATCCCTCAGTATGTATTCAGTTAATTCGACTACATTGAACTGAAACACAGTGTCACGTCAAAGGATTTTCATCTTTCTTTTAGAGCAGCTTTTTAATCTGTTTTTCACAGTTTTATAAGGACTACTTCACATATCATAAAACTTACCCATTTCAAGTACATAATTCAATAAGTTTTAGTAAAGTTACCAAGTGGAACAATTATTACTATAAATCAAGTTTAGAACATGTTAACCCCCCATCCCTACCAGCAATAAAACCCTCACGCCCATTTTCAGTTAATTTCCATTCCTATTCCTCCTTGTCCTACGCAACTGATATGTTTCCTATCTACATAACTTTACCTTTTCTGAATTTTTCATATAAATTAAAACATATAATAGATGATCTCTTTCATCTGATTTCTTTCACTGGGTCTAATGCTTTTGAAGTTCATCCATGATGTAGCATGTGGCAGCAGTTTGCTGCTGAATAGCATTATATTGCATGACTACACCACATTTTTGTCTATTGATTTATGTGCGATAGACATTTAGGCTATTTCCAGTTTTCCACTGTAATGACTATCGCTGCTATGAACATTTACATGCAAATTTTTGTAAATTCATATGTCTTTATTTTTCTTGGGTAGATACATAGAAGTGGAATTCCTTGGTTACATAGTACCTTATTTTTAACTCTTTGAGAATTTGCCAAACGATATTCCAAAGTGACTGCCACACATTACATTCCTACCAAAAATGTACGTGGGTTCTAATTTCTCCACATCTACAGATTTTTGTTATTGTCATGTTTTTTGATTATAACTATTCATGGGGATGTGAAGTAGTATCTCACTATGGTTTCAATTTGTATTTCTCTAATGAACAAAGATGTAAAATATATTTTTTCATTTACTTACTAGCCATTCTTTGAAGAATGTCTAGTCCAAATCCTTTACCCGTGTTTTGATTGGATTGCCATTTTATTATTGCATTGTAAGGGTTCCATGTAAATTCTGGGCACCAATCCTTTATTAAATATGTGTCTTGCCAATATTTTCTACCAATCTGTTGCCTGTATTTTCATTTTCTTAATGTCAATTTTTTGAAATGTAACAGTTTTTAATTTTGATGATGCCGACTTCATTTTTCTAGAAATAAATCCTTTTATTTATAGTCAATTCATTTTTCAAAAAATACAATTCACTGACAAGAAGGTAGCTTGTTTCCTAGATGACTCACAGCCGTTAATGCAAGAGATAAAACAAAAATGTAGAAAAGAAACTTTCAAGATCTTGGGGTAAGCAAATATTTTTTTCACTATTCTTGAGTCTTGTCAGGATTAAATACAATATATGTGTGTGCATGTGTGTTTGTATGTGGTATGTGTAGATAATGTAGGTAGATAACTATATATCTACCTTCAATCAAAATAAAATATTTTACTGGGATTGTTTACTAAAATTTGAATTATCAATGACATAAATATGTTGAAAGGAAGTATGCAAGGGAGAAGTGACAGGCCAGTCATAACAGAACATTCAGAGCGTGGCAGGTGAAACTCATGATAAAGCTGTGTAAATAGTTAAGTTAATTCATCTTCAAATACTATGCAATGTATGTCCCTACACTTCAGGCTAAGAAATACTGATTATAGGTTGTCACTGACTGTAGATTAAGAAGGAAATCTCCCCCAGAAGGATGAAACTCTATCAGCTAAGGAGATGATGCATATTTTAATGTTTTCAATGGTATCATAATGCTAATGAAAAATTCTTAAAATATATTACTTTCAATATGTGTAGGAGGAAAGAAATTATTGTTGAAGTATAAATATAATTTGTCTAGAAGAAAGTTATGACACACAGTCTCACTTTTAAAGGCACTTTCTCTATTAAATTCTCTGATTACACTTAAAATTGTTAAGAGCTAATTTCATTGTCAATTTCCCATTTTCACACTGAAAACGGAGAGACAGGAATATTGGCACAACAGTTTGCCTCTGGTGATTACAGAGTCAGTCAATACCTTGCTTGTTTCTTCATGGAAACCGAGGGAGACTTTGCTAAAGCCTGAATCTTGAGTCTCTCTTTATCAATAAATATTGGAACTTTCTCTTACTGCATCAGAAAAGGGTATTAAATATTTGGTAAGTTTTTGTTGGGATGAAGCAAATATTCATTTTTAATATTAAGATTTTAAAATTTAATTTCATTATACCCAAGGTCAATGGCAGAAAATAGATTATGGAATCAATCAAATTACTAAAATAATCTTCTAGGAGACACATTTAAATTTTATCATTATTGTAATAAAATCATTCAATGCCAAAAACCAAATGCCAACTTTTTTTCTTGAATGCCTAATGACTCCATGCTCTCTCATTTATCCTAAAGAGAAATACTCTCTTCTCTTAGATTACAGCCTCTATCTAAATCTCTTGGATGGTTTAAAAGGTAGATTTTTAAAATTTAAAGTGAAGTGGAGATAGCTGAGTGTGGACACATAACAAGAAGTGCCTGAAATAAAATCAGCATTATCATCATGTCTGTTGCTGCTAACAGTTTAGTAATCACTTCCGTCTTGAAAATAAATAGAAATGATTTACCAGCTCATCAAAATTTCACATAACTTAAAAGAGGAGTGCTAAGTAATAAAATAAATGAAGACATCCTCCTTTTCAACTTGTGTTTGTGTGGACACTGGTGAAAAAGCATACGTTATGAACTCTGCAAATCAGATGAGCAAAATGGCACTTCACAAAAAAAAAGGTGAACAGAAATATGTCACATACATTCCTTTTTCCTAAGCTATAACTTAGACCGCAATAATTTTCTCAAATATCTGCAGCAATCTTTTCAGTTACAGCCCTCCAGCCATTCAGTCATGTGGAAACATTAAATCCCACCCGGAGCCTTATCCTGATCTCAGAGTCTGATCAGTAAAGTCCTCTACACTGGAGGAATTTTTAGAAGCTTTTGACTAGTAACTTATCTACTCAGTATCAGATGGGTCATTCTGTTGATACTGCTCTAATGCTGTAACCTAGTTTCAGGCACTGAAATTTTATCTGGTTATCTGTAACCAAGCCCTATCTTACACCCCTAGAAACTAGATTCTGGATTTTTCTCATTGTTATCCTCAATTCTACCTTGGGCTCTTACTTTGTATCTGAGCTTGTACACTAGTCCCTATAATGTTCAGTGTGCTAAACTGGAACTCTGTCCTGGAACTACAGGTCTTCAGTCTGATATTTGCCACCTGCGAGCAATGAGCAGACTTTCCTCATATCTATATTTCCATCTATTGCCTATTGTCAAATTCCTCTAGAGACAGGACCTATATTTGAGCTAAATTTCCCACCGACTATAAGTTCTTCCTCCATCCCTTGCCTAGTGCTGACAGGACTGTTGGGACTCTCGGTCTGGGTCACTCACAGAATGACCTATCTCAATGCTAAGTTCTAATTCTAATGATAACTCAAGCAATGCCTCTATTTAAAAATATCTCCATGCAAACCATTCCACAGTAAGTCTCAAATGACTTACTAAATATCCATCTGTTGTTTGAATTTCCAAAAGAAAACAACCATACCTGTCTGAATGAATCCTGATTTGTATCCATTACTTGTGCCATTTTCTGGGGTCACAGTTGATGACACTGAAGAGTTTGGTTTAATAGAGTGGCAAGTAGCAGAGGATTGTCGGCTTCTACATTCTGGAAAGGAGTAAGATCATATTGTGTGAGGAGATCAATAGTCTGTTAAAACAGGTGATGGGCACATAAAATACTTTCCTTGTAAGAAATCCCTCTTCCCCAATCCTGACTCCAACAGGGTGTCCAAGATGGTGAACACAATTTGTCTTCCCAGGGCCAGGTATCATATTTAGAATATGAAGAAATAGTTACAAATTACAATCAGATTTTTTGCTCCTCAGAGACTAGGTCCCTGGGGGGAAATTACTCATAACTAATAGTTATGCTAGTTTTATGGATAAGGCCAAGATTAAAAATTAATAATTTACAAATCCCCAGTAAGTTTTCAAACATCAGTTAACCACCTGTCTAAGACTGATTTAAATGTGAAACAAAGCATTCATTTAAGCTACCTCCAATTTTCTCTACTCATGTCCAAAAGCAGAAGCAAAGAAAAATATATAGGCAGAGGAGAAAAATTAGATCTTCAAATTCATATTATTAGCTCTTATTAAAGGAACTAGGGAGAAAATGTTCAAGATGATTACTGATTATGCACATCAAAATTCCTTTTAAGTAAGCCAATGTTAACGGGGATCTGGTACAATATTTTAATAATACTTTGTATTGATTCATATAGAGAACAAATACTATGACAACCTGTAATTTCCAACCAAATTATATTATATGCATAATATGTATAATACTGTATTCATCCTTAAATGTGAAAAAATATATAAATGGGTGTAAATGAAAAGTTAATTACAGAATGTTTTGTGGAGCATTTCTAAGTTTATCAGAGATATGCAAGGGTTGTAGGCAGTTTTCTATAACGATCTATGCTATGACCTTCTTGAGGAGCTTTCGTATTTCGGCCTCAAAGAATATTTCCATATTGTATGCACTATATGCATATTGACATTACATGATTATATATATATATGTCTATAAGTACATAGACAGTTCCAATTTCAAAATAGTAATTGTTACAAATGTATGGTTTCAGAAGCCACCCAGAATCAATGTATCACAGTGTATCACAAATATCTTTTTTTCTGGAAAGATGACTTGTCACTGAGTAAAATTAATTTAAGTTTTAAAAAGGAACTAGAACCCAGGGGTGGGGGTGGGGGAGGGAGAAAGAGAGAGAGAGAGAGAGAGAGAGAGAGAGAGAGAGAGAGAGAGAGAGAGAATTAGTTGAAATTTGAACTTTTTATGCTGTCTGTGAAAATCTTTCACAGAAAATAAATGCAAACATTAGAGATGATTTTAACAATACAATATAGTATTATATATCAATATTTGAGAAAAAATCCTCAGCATCTAAGAAACTTCTCAAATTAATACGATTAGATATCCACTGCATTCTAACAATGAATAGAACTTGTGGGAAATTCTATAAACCACTTTAAGGAAGGCATGAAGTTTCAATTGTATTCATTTTTATTGACAAGTTTGTTGAGTTCCTTCTAACTTGAAAGAAACCAAATTTTATCGACTTAATAGTAAATTTTTCCATCAAGAGAATATTATTTCTTATAAAGTATTACTTCTAATTAAAAGAGAAAAAAATACAGATGCTTTAGATTACCAAAAAAAAAACCCCAGACCCCAAACCATAAATAAAGTAGACGCATCTGAGCAGGGAACTGATACACTGAGGGTCCTCTTTAAAAGACCGAAGAAATAGAAAGAGTCCCCATTTTTCCCTGAGCCCTGCACTCTACCTTAAGAGACAAAATAAAAAACATACATTTCCCTAAACTTGAATATTCTCTATTAAAAACAGGAAGGAGGCGTTCCCTGGTGGAGTAGCAGTTGGGTCAACTGCCTCTGAAGAACACAGGCCACATACCCCTGGATTTGGGTTTGGGCCTGGGGGAAACAACCAGTGTAGACAACTAAATGAAAAAGAAATAAAGTGTTTCTTTCTCCTCTCACTTCCTCCCTGCTCACCTACTACTACTTTCATTCCTGCCTGCACATTTCCTTAAAAAAAAAAAGGAACAAGTCAAATAACCTGCTAAAGAACTTTACAATTTTAGATAGCCTTCTGAACTTGAAATATTTATTTATATCCCACCTGAATTCTGAACCCTGTATGTATTACCATAATATCTTCCTTCGCCCTTTCCTTTCGATCCGGAAAGAGGACATTACCTTTCCAGCAGATAAGAGGTCCCTTTGATAGTACACCCTGGGAGCTTCTGACTAGGTAGTACTTTAAGTGCTTCTGCTTCTTTGGCTGGGTGGTAAGCTTCAAGTTAATGTGGTTGGAAAATTCTGTGAAATACCGAAATCCTCTCTCTCCACAGCCAATACAGTTTCCAGAAAATCCTGTAAGGAGGAAAACCAAAGCTACTAGTGACCTCATAAGTTGATACAATACTTTTGCATACATAAAGCATAGAAATATTCATAATCTTTAGCCCAATAATTTCCTAATTTCAAAGAAATTAAAGAGGAAAGAAATTTACCAGTACCAATTTTATAACAGTGAAAGGTAGAAAATAATGTAGATGCTTTTCTGAAAGGATCATGATTAAGGAAAGAGTAGAGAGTATTATGTGATATAATTTACAGAGTTGACATGAAAATATGAAAAGGTGTGGTCCTGGAGATGTTCATATATCTTCCACACACACACACACTTCCTTCTTAGATTACTTGCTGGCCTAGCCCTGGTTCTTTGCCCTACCCACCATGGGGACTCATCTCCACAGTCACAGTTGATCAGACTATGGATCAATATCTGATTCAATTTGGAACAGTGTCTCTGCTGGAATTTTGAAATAAATACAAAAAGAGTTAAGTACCAGGACTCTGAATTTGGAAACTTTTATAAAATTGGAAACCAAGTTGGAGCAATGTCAAATGCATGTCAGCTAAGGTATGAGAGAGAAAAAACAGAGAACTGTGAAAAATAAACTGGACTGCCTATAGGAGAACATGGATAGTGAAGAATAAACTCTGGGCACTGCCAGCTTTCCAATTTCTATGCAATCTGGCTATATTTTCTGACAGGGGTGTTCTGAGATTCCCATGTCCTCTTTATTCAAACCTCCCTTGATGCAAAGTATCTTATTATTTCTTTAGAACTAACATGCAAACAAAAAGTCCTCATTCAGATTAATTAAAATAAAACTTTCAGTGACCTGCTTAGAGCAGGAGATGGAAGAAAAAAAATGAGTAAGAGAGGTCATGCTTTGCTTTGTTGGAAACCAACTTCCAGTCCCTTAAATATACAGAGGAAAAACAGACAGAAATAAGTTCTTTTGATTGTGACTGATGAGGACAAAACACAAATTAACAAGGATATCTAAAGAGAGACTAAAAAGGCCACAAGGATTAAAGATAAAATATCTCACAATGTCCCAATATCAGATTACCATTGATCAATTCAGAATATTTAGAAAAGGACAGCTTAGTTCATTATTATTCATTCAACAATTAATCAATGATCACCTACCTATATCCTGGGCATTGTGTTAAACACTAGAAAAACAGTGGTGATTAAGAGATAGTCATAACCTTTGGTCAATTACATAAACTCAGTAATTCTATGTAAATTAGTTTACTACTGTCACTTTAAAATATAAATATTAAAGTAGAATTGCTTAAGTTATTAAAAATATATTCAGAGATGGATTATATTTGAGAGCATTTGGCCATATGTTCAACACCTTGGAATTGTAGGTAAAAATAAGTGTCAGTAGCTGTCTAGCTTATCAATTTCTTAAAATCCATCCATCTCTCCATCCATCCATCCACCCATCCATCCATCTATCTATCCTTCCACCAACCCACCCATGTACTTATCCATCTAGCCATACATCTATCCACCCACACATCCATCTGTTTACAAATACTTGTATACTACTATGTGCTTGACACTGGATGAAGTAGCAGGTTTTTAGCACTGAATAAAGAAGACAAAACCTCTGCATCTATGGAATATACAACCTGGTGTGATCATCATACCTTGACAGAAAATTGACGGATGAAGTAGATGCAGCACATTGAGAACAGAGCAGAAAACTGGTAGAACCTAACCTGTCAGTATAAGTAATCAAAAACAGTGCCCTCAGATGGGGCTCGTTTGATAGCTCTAAGTAGTTCATAAAAGATTGGTGTAAGAATTAGGATTAACAAATTACAGAGACTGGCTTTTACCTTTCTCTTTCCCCCTGCCTATTCTCTGAAGTGAAAAGCAACAGAGTATGAGGAGGAAGAAAAGCTATGGATCTCAATACTCTTCGAAGAAGAGAAGTTCACATTAATGGAGATAATCACTAGTGTGAAAGTGTTAGAATCTTGCAGCATATTTTTAAAATGCTGTATGGCTTCACTATCAGCCTTGGTTCAAGAGAGGTTTTATCTTTTCTAAGCTCTTCCTGTCATCATCACAAAAAATAACACCTCTTAGAGTCAAATTACCTTTCTAGTGTTCTGGCAGTCAAACTTTCCATTTTGCATGGTAGATTTGGGGCACAAGCACTGCCAATTGGATCGATATATTTTAAAACCATTTCCCCCAAAGTCTTTGGAATCTGCGTCGTTTATATAAAAATTTAGACAAATTGATATTGGCGTCCACAGGGATTCCAGAATATCTGAAGTTTAAAAATGTCCCTACCTATACCATAAAGTATCCTAAAATAAGATCCACCCTAACTAAGAAATGTTGGATGAATTTTAACTTTTGTACAACAGACTACTGAATATATAAAAATCTCAACAATGTGCTTATCTAAGCAAAAAATCTATTATTTTGTTGTGCTACATTTTCACTTGGAGAAGTGATTAATACAAATTATGTCCATTTACAAGGCTAGAGAAAACATGCAAAGTTCCAAACCTACAAGTGTATTTAATAAAGATGTTACAATGGCAGAATAATTACCACTTAAAGAGCAACTATTACGTGCCAGGCACTGTATTGCATGGTTGCCTGATACACTTCATCTCACTTGATCTTTACAACCCTGCAGGGTGAATATTATAGGCCTCATTATATGGACAGAGTATCTGACATACCAAGAAGAAAAATAATTTGCCCAAGTTCTTTCAATACTGAGATGGGTCTGGGATATAAACTCAGTTCCAATTCCAAAGTACATGATTATTGTTATATTCAGGATAACAAAGGATTATGAAATACATCATTCTGACGGTGTTATTTGTGCCCTTTCCATGATGAATTTTAAGAAGATCCTCTAATGATGAAGAATCATTGAGCAAAAAGTCATTATGAGAGATTTTTCTATGTCTGTAGTCAGAGCCACATATGAACTCTTCCATTTCATCAAACTAAGATACTTTTCAAATGCTAAAGAGTTTTCCAAAATTAATATACTACAGGAAACTAGGTTATATCTGTGAGGGAAAGGATTGTATCTTATCATTTTATGTCCTCAAATCATAGTCTACCATAATTTGTCACATGGCATATTTTGAACAAATCCTATTGAATGAATAAATGAATAAATGAATACTTGGACTTTCTCTGTTAGTTTAATGTATAAATTTCACCATCAGGCTTCTGTATTAAATCATCTCCTCAATTCACTAAAAAATATGAACACTTTTTGTGAGTCTTATGAAAATTAACATTGCTACTTCTTTTCCTATGAAGCAAGAGAGGGCTTTAAACTGCAATTTAAAGAATCTTTTAAAAGCATCTGCAGAGTAGGTTGCTGACTCAAGATTCTGATTTATGTATTTCTAGATTTTCTGATGACACTGTACAACTAGGAAAAATACATCAAACTAAACAAACAAAATACACCTCACAATCGATAACGATACTTGAATTCTTTGCCCTCTACTCTCTTCCTTTTTACTATATATGTGCTGAAAACTTCTATTTGTCTACCTACAGAAAGAGAGATTCTGAGAAACAAAAATAACTCCAGAGAAACACAGTAGTAAAAAAGCAACAAACTTAATGGATCCTTATTTGTCTTTTTAATTATTAAAGATAATTAAACAACAACTCTAGGTAGGTACTATTATCTCCTTTTCATTATGAGGAAACTGAAGCTCTGAAAGGTTAGAGAACTTGCCCAAAGTGGATAATCCACAGTTGAATAATAGAGTTGACTTGGCATCCTGTGCAGAGACTATAGAGAATGAATTCAACTTTGTTTTATAAAATATTAATTTTTAATAAATCACATCCTGTCCTTTAATGTCTGGTCAAAAATATCTCTTCATGAAGGTAAGTGTTTTGAGAATGAATAAAAAATGACAGTTAATTTTTAAAAGAAGTTTCTGAAAGAAAAAACATTTCACACTTGAACTAAACTATATAATCTCTGATTCATGCAGCTATTTTTAAAAAAATTCTGTGACAATTTAAAATAAATCTGTATTTTTAACTCCATCTTGGGAAGAATTTTATAGGAGTGAAATACTCACCTAAAAGTGCATTTTTTCCATGATCATCTGGTAGAAATCGTTTGTCTACAGCACACACGAGGATGTGTTCAGGAAGATTGGGAGACTTAGCCCCGACCAGGAGGAATCCTGCTGGGATGTCAATTTGTTCCATACACAGAGATACTAAACGCAAATCCTTTCCCGCCTGACAAAAACCTAAAACATGGAAAGAACGACATAATGAAATGTTCAGAGAGGTTATATGTCATTAGCATCCATTTAGAGAGCAGATTTACCTATTCAAATCACTAAATTTAAAGTCCATATACTGCAATCAGAAGACAAATCTATCATATATGTGTCCCTTTGAGCACAGTTGCAAAGACATTAAAAGGAGAGTTTTCCTACTGGTTTTAGTTAACATTGATGACTTTATACTTTCTGGGCTTTATCATTTCTACAAGTATAAGGAAATGATAAAACATAGCAAACTCTTAAAAATGTATGCAACTTTTATATGCAAGTAATATAGCATTTTTATTTTCAATGTAAATTCGTTCTCTAAGCGCAGATGATCATAGAAACGAGATGTTCTCCAGATCACATAGAAAGAGATCAAAACTTGGAGTTTGGTAACTCATAAATGAATGAACTAGAAGTCAGATTATTTTCATCAGATATGACAAAACCTGGCAAAATCATACTGTATATTAGAATGTGTTACTCTAATTCACTAGTTCATAATAATTAAAAATAATTTACAATAGATGCAAACTTGGGTCTGGGGATAAAGAGTTTTAAAAAATTTCTTCCCCTAAGAATTCACATTATAGTCAATTGCGATACAGGTGTAGGGAACTGATAATCACAAAACAGTATTGTAGAGAATAGCTAAAATACCTGCTGCAAAGTATCAATCTTCATACCTTTTGGGAAAAAGATCCTCCCTGTACCCTAACAATGTGATTCTCCTAGAGAATGATGATTTTTAGATTGACCTGGAGCTGGCACCTGCTCCAAACTGGAGTCATTACATTTTCAGGGCCAGGCCATTTCCAGGCATGGGCAGATGATTAAACCAGGCCAAGCAAGGTCGTTTCACTAGAGATTCTGAGCATGGAGCAGGGGAGACAGACCATGGCTTGATGTGCTGTGTGGTAACTCTTTCCTTGGTCCCTGAGAGAAGTCTGTCAGCAGATGTAAGAAGCTTATGGGAAATGTTCTGGTGGTCTTTGGATCTCTGAAGTCCAGTGGATCTGCCTTTCCTATGGCTTGGTTCTGAAACCTTTTGCTTTGGAATTCTTCTAATAACTTCATTTTACCTAGACTAATTGAGGTTGAGGTTCTGTCACTTGCAACTAAAGAAGCTGAATGAAAATAATAATAAATGCTATTTTGGGGAGTTGTGGGAGACAGAGAACAGACACTTAACTCTTCATACACAAGTGTGAGATCACCACCATCATTGTCCAATAATAAATAGGAAAGTAGCATGCTAGGGCCAACATCAACTAATATTATGATAACCAAATGTCAACAATAGGGTGCCATAAGTTAGTATATGAGAAATAACAAGAAAACAACATCTAAACATTTAATGAAGCTGTGGTGCATATAAATCTACAAACACATATACATATATATATATATATATATAATTTGATCAACCTCTAAATCAAACCTCTAAAGTAATAAAAACAATGGGTATCAACTATTTCAGGCTTTTAGATCCTCTTTTAATGTTAAAAAAAAGTCAAGGGGGAGATGGGAATTGGGAGAGGGGAGGGAGCATAGAGTTGAAAGAATAAAAAATGATAGTGATTGGCATAGAACTCTGGTGGTAGGTGTAATGTGATGTACATATTGACTGAGGTGTGAGTCTATTTTTTCTGAAAAACATATAGTATTATAAATGAATAAAACAATAAAAACACATTTTAAGTCAAATTTAACTTTCAGTGTTTGTCAATTGAAAAAAAATGTTATGAATGCTTTAGTAATCTTAAATAAATCTGTTTTATTATTTATACTATCATCTATTCATATATTTATTTGAGAAATATTTCTAATGTGAGCTATGATTTATTATGTTTACAAACAATTTTGGAGACTCTTAATACATAGAACCCCTTAAAATAATTCTGCTGCCCCCACCTCCATCAAGAGACAGGATTCAAAGGTTTAACTGACACTGACGATGATGATGATGATGCTGATGATGTCGACTGCAGCTAAAATTTACAGAGCATTTAAACATAAGTCAGAAACAGTGCTAAACACTATTATCTTATTTAATCCTCTTAATGACTCTGGGCAGGCATTACTATCTCCTTTTTATTTATGAAGAAACTAAAGTTCTGAAAAGTTAGAGAACTTGCCCAACACTACATGGAGTCCTATAATGTTCAGTGATGTAAGACATGGGAAGTTTGCTGCATAAAAACAGGTAAAAAGCATACTATTCAACTTGGCAAAAGAAAAGCAAAGAACAGTTATGATCCAGAACTAAAACCATGAAAGGTAAACACAGAATTTTCCAGCAAACTCTAAAATACGAAATCTAGGAGGCATGTTAAAGTCCTGAAAGGAGCTCTAATTTTTTTTAATCAAAAGAATTAGAATTTTTAAATCAAAACACATTTCCCCTAAGAAACACCCTTTCATTATGACTTGCTCCAAAAGGTAGAACATACATTTTCCCAAGAGTATAGGTAAATTCATTGATGAGAAGTTCGTGATTGACACTACTGGAAAACAAGATGTTTGGAGGGCTGTCTCTGTCACTAAGAAGTAGTCATAGGATCTTTCTACAACCTTCACCCACTCCACATTAGGAAAAGTAGACTAGATGGAAACGCAAGTTTGTACCAACTAGCAAATGTTTACAAGTTTTTCATATGAAGCCTCAAAATCATTAGAACAGCATTTCCCAAGAAGTGGTTATCAAATTCCCAGGAATTCATAAAGATATTGGAAGATACTAGGGACTTGTAAGTAAGTGAGTAAGTAAGACAAATTTCTAAAAGTTACCCAGTTCTAAAAACTAACAAATAATTATTCTAATAGCTTACTTCTAAAACAGAATATTCTGTGGACCTTTTATTCTACACATGCAGGGGTAGTGGAAACCAGTTGAATGAAGTCAGAACTTACTCAGTATAACATACTATCAGTGTTATACATATAACATATGTATGTATATGTACATATGTATATTATATATGTGCATCTATATATAGACATATATAAAGTCTATTTATATATATCTCTCTATCTTCGTGTATAGATACATGTAAGTATTTTAAAAGAAAGGTGCAGGCAGGAATGAAGGTGGGCAGAGGCAGGCAGGCAGGCAGGAAGAGAGAGGAGGAAAAAACATGTTATTTATTTTATTTAGTAGTTCATCTTGGTTGTTCCTACCCTCCCCCCAATACACACTGCCTTGGATCTCAAACTGAGTTCCTTGGAGTGTATGTGGATTAAATCTACCAGAAGCCAGGGACTTAACTGCTAACCTACCAGGGCACACCCAGTATATGGTTTGAAAATATCAAATTGCTTTTATTATCAGTCATATGTATAGATACATCACTTAATTTATACCCAAAATCGGCTATTGGTTAATGATGGCAAACCCAGGGTACCCTTACTGTGGTAATGACTATCAAGTAATTGTACAAATATGCCTAAAGATGCTCTTTGCTAGATACAGAAGTTAGAATTCAATTTCACCCTACTCATCACATAAGATTATATAAAATACACTAAAATGTTTCTAGAACACACACACACACACACACACACACACACACAATTTAGTGATTATAATCCAATTCAACTTTTCAGGTAAGAGTGTAAGACTACCTCATTTGGCAGCATATTGTTTGCAGAGAAACTCTTCAAACAGCAGCTGAAAACTTTTTCATCATATAGAGAAAAAAATACAAAAATTATAAAAACCAACTAGCATATTCTTTTGATAATAAAATGTAGAAATTCTAAAATTTGAATATTGAAAGTAGATCTTGATTTATGTTGAAAACATTTAAATATACTTGATTGCTCTCTCCCCCCCTCAAAAAGTATAACATCTTATTTTTGATATTGTCAACAAAATACACTTTTTCTCATATAACACATTTAAAGTAAATTAAACAATAATCACTAATTAAATTTCTCATTTGCATGACTGTCAATAAATATACTAATACACTGATGAAATACTTTCTACTTTGAATCAATACTTTATCACAATCATGTAATGACAGAATTAGTTTTTAAATTCTAAGGGATTCAGAAAATGATACATAAGGGAAATTAGTGAATTAAATATTGGGTAAGACTAATTTACTCAGATCTCTTTGGTATGTAGATGAGGGAACTAGGTAGGGCCTATAAACGTTAAGGAAATAGTCCAAAGTCAAATACTAACAATTGTGAAAAGTAGACTAGAATCCAGATCCCTTGAGTTCAAATTAGATCTCCTTCATACACATTAATGTGATTCTGACTCATATAGTGCTGCACCCTCCCTCAGTTTAATGTAGGGCATACTCTTCCAGTTTCTTCCTTGCTTACTATTGCTCTGTCCTAGCATTTAACTTTCCAAGCTAAATCCCAAGGTAGGGGTACATAGTAAACCAGCCCAATCTCATAATTACTGATCCTTAAAACTCATGGTTTTGCAAACTACAATGGTGGTGCATAATTAGATTAACATTTCTGATGAAATTTCTAAAAGCAATACAGTGCAGCAAGAGGGAAATTATAACTTTGGTTTTGAGCTAAACAGGGATAGAGGCAAGAAGATACGGCGTAGAGAATATTGAAGAAGACAGGATTTTTCTGTTGAAGAAAGATGACTTCAGTGGTACAGCAAAAATATACACAATCCACTCAAATGAAGAAATCATTTCAGCGCTATATCCTTAGAGGATTTTCCCATTTGCAACATAAGGACACCTAGAGGTCAAAAAAGTAATTATTAAACAATGACTGGATTCTATGAGACCTATGTTTTCTGTCTCCTCTGAAACAAAAAATTTTCAGGAGGTTCCTGTGACAATATGCCCTATTTTATGTTGAAAACATTCCCAAGATGATGCAAGAATGTAAAAGGGGCACAGGAACCAGCTGAAGGTGCTCCCAATGGCTAAAAGAGGGACAATTTCAGCAACCAAATAAAATAGTATTGCATTATAGCCCCAAACATAAAATAAATATTCATAAGTGCATAATAATATAGATGAATGGCTGAATAACAAATGGCAGAGGAGAGAGAAATTTCCATGTGGTAGAATTTAAAATAATTTGGTAGATACTCTATCCTTGAGAAGGTAAGGCATAACTCTCCATTGCTTGAGTCTGATTTGAGCCATAACCCCACTCCAGTCAGGAGAAAAACAAACTTCAACAGATAGTCTCCTACAATATACCTGAACAATTATTCCTAAAACTGTCGGGGTCTCCCTAAAACAAGGAATGCCTGGGAAACTGTCAAAGCCAAGAAGAGGAGGCTAAAGAGGCAAGACAACAGAATCCAATGTGGTGGCTGGGATGGGACCAGAAAAAAATACATTAGGCAAAATCTAAGGAGCCTCAAGAAACCATGGGTTTTAATTACAAATGAAATGAATAATAATGTAGGATGTTAACAGTAGGAGAAACTGTGGGGATAGAGAGAAACTTTCAACTGTATTCTCAGTTTTCTGTAAATCTAAAACTTATTAAAAAAATATATATATAGCCTATGTTTTAAAATGTTCTATTTTATCTTCTTGTCTTCTAGTTACTTACCAACACAAATTACATGGCAATCTAAGAAAAAAGAGAATAAGAGAGAAAAAGAAGGTAAGGCTGAGTCCAGGAACATGGTCAGGAAGAAATCAATTCAAGGCCAAAAATGGTTGTAAAATCAAGGAAAAGCTCTTAGGTTCAATTTGCATTTATTCTGAGAATATACTCACCCACCAAGGGTTTGCCCTTTTGTTGTGATTCCTCCAAAACCTCATTGTTAGTATTTGATCATCTAATTAAATAAAAATTTTATCAGGGTCTCCAATTAAGAAAATTATGCAAAAAGCAGTATTTAATTTAGTTCTTTTTAAAGACTGAAAATAAGCTGTGTATGTTTGTAAAGAAGAGTGGATAGCTGAAGAATCTATGAAACATGATTATATTTCAAGACCTCTAGGATCCAAACATCCAGTGTAGCAGTTAGTTCTATTTTCCCACTATTGGAAATATGTCAGATTAGAAATCTAATAGAGATCAGATAGTAAATATCATTTTAAACTTCAGACAACATGAAAAGAAATCTTCCTACTTCCCTGTAGAGCAATTTTGAATTACATATGAGCTAACCCTGAAAGAAAGATAGGATCTTTCTTTGAGAGGCTCCTGGAAGATCTGGGAAAGTACCCTAAGCCTGTTTACTGTATGCAAGGAAAGAAAGATAAGTTGTGCGCATACAAATAACAATTTATTTGACAAACTTGTCCTTAAATTGTTTCATTTTCTGAGAGTAATAGTGAAATGCTGCCCTTAAACCTAGACTCCTGCAGCAAATAATTTTAATTTTAAAAAAAGAATAATAGTAGAGGGCCCTTCTTTATAAACATCATCTGCATTTCCTTAAGAAAATAACCAAGGTTTTCACTTAACAAGAACAGATTTGCATTCTCCAATTATCTCCAACTTGAAGGTTATGGAGTAATCTGTATGGGGGAGGGAAACGTTTACTGAAACAGCTGTAAACACAAACTAAAAGTAATCAAGGCAGAATTTGGAGGCCTAAAAGTTGGTTACCATTCACCCCTTTAGACAATCAACTGCTTCCCAGCAGGGTAGGAACCTACACTATTTAAATAATTTACATAAGAAATTAGCAACCTCAATTTACATATGAATGGTAACCCCCAACAGCCCATCAGGTGTTAAGTATCTGCTTATCTAAATTGCCTCTAAAAATAGCTTTACCGTCTTTAAGCCTTAGGTAAATAGAGGATTTTTCATGACGGGGAGGTGTATACTGAACCAAGTCCACGCAGAATACTGACCTACTTCACTGTCATTTTTATAAGGAAAATTTCAGAGCTGTTCTCTCTTTGAGAGGACTTTTAGAACTAACTTAGAACGAGCCAAATTGAAAGAGTTATAAACAAACGACAAACTAGCAAATTACAAACTTTTGTTTTTAATGTCCACCTTTCAGGTTAATTAAAGGGGAAAATGACTATAGCTATACAATTAGTTCTAAAAAAATAAAGTAGATGATGTAGGACCTTAAGTGTAAGACTAGTGATTTCAGGGGGCCTTCGAATTTAAATCTTGTGTTCTTTCTCCTCAGGAAATTTACACCTTATATAAGTTTTTTCCTTTATCTCTAAAATAACAATAATTCTTTCCTATACACTATAGTAAGAGGAGTGCATTAAAGTTTAAGAAATACTTGCCCTCTGCTAGTTTATATCGTGATGATACTAAGTAACTTTCCATACCTGTATTAAATAATAGCGGTAATGATACATACCTCACCAGGCTGAAAACTAAAAACATAACTAGGGCACAGGAAAAAAAGAAGTCCTCCCCAACCTTTTGATATCAAATTTGATAATCGAAAATTATCTTTGAAAAGCTTTTTTTTCTGGTTCTATTTAATCCATACATATAACAAGATTCACATTGACAATCCAACAATATTTAAAGCACTATTTCAATTTCTAGTTGTTAACTGACTGAATGAGCTGACTGATCAGTTAAATAAAAGGCATGAAAATGAATGTAACATAGGTACTAGGAAACCTATTACCATTCATTTCCCATACTTCTACAGATTTAAAGGCCTGTATCCCACCAATAATGAGCTCATCCATCTACATCTATTTCTATATCTATGGTATTAAATCTGGGCAAAAGAAGGGAACCACATGCAGAAACAAATTCATATGAAATGATGTACTTTAGAGACAGATCCATCTCAAAGAACAGTAATATCAACTGCTAGAGAATCAAGAACAGATAAGCTACCAGAAGAATTATTTAGGTCTCAATAGCCCATAGATAGGATATTTTGAGCCCTTTACAGTTTATCAGATTCTCAGGAGAAAAAAGAGAAGAAAATAAATAAAGAGAAAACAGAACTGTTCAAAAGTGCAAACTCATTTATATGGCTTTGCAAATTTAAAGCTCTAGTTTACCCCAAATTCATTTTGAGTTTTATATAAAGGATGCCCCGAAAATTAACCCCTCTCTTTCTCTTTCCTACACCCCACCCAACCCCAGCAAGATTTTCATACACTGACATCATTCAAGATCCAAGTCAGTCTAAGTATAAAAACTATACTTTGGCTAATCTGGATAAGGTAGACTCCTCATATTAATTACGCTGAGATGGCCAAAAACAGCACTGTATATCACTAAATGGATGAAGGAGAGTACAATTTAAGTTGCAACATCACCAATACTATCAAATAATGACATTTTTAATATTAGGACATTTTTAAATGTGGTTGAAGTCTTGGACAAAATTAATACAATGGGATTATCAAGATAGATGCATTTTTGTTTTGTTTTTAAAATTAATTTTATTGAAGGAATTGCATCATTATAGAGGCTTAGGGTGTGCATCATTGTAAATCATCATATGTATGTACTAAGTTCCCCTTTACCATTTTATTTATCGCTGATAGATAACAATATGCTAGATGAGTGTTCAAAGTAAATGGGAAAGGTTACTATAGAACATCTGATATCTCTACTATGGTTTTGAGGATAGAACAGAAACAGGAAAAGAAAACGCTAAAAAAGTTCTTAAACTAGTAAATTGTACCTAGAATACTAGATAAGCCCTCACTTGAGTCTAGACTTGGCTTTGTCACATACCATCTAAGAAAAGTCATTCAACTGCTGTGAATCTCAGTCTCTCATCTATAAGCCAGGGTGATAAGAATTGTCTTTTTAATAGGCATCTGCTATAAAGTCACAGGAGATCATGTGAGTTGAAAAGGTAGTTATTCCTCATTCCTTTCTGTAATCACTGGCTTCCATCCTTGAGCACCACATGTAATGACTGGGAACAAGTCAGACAATATTAGAGAGACTGAAAAAAAACCAAAAAACAGAACCCACCATCTGTAGTGCAAGACCCTTCTGGGGCAGGTTTTTGTGAATAGGGAATTGGAGGGCTATTTGAATCAGACATTTCTTCATCATCTTCATCATCTTCCATTTCATTAACTGTTAGGTTATTAGAAAAATCCAAGCTTCCATTTTGAGTGTAGCGGTGTACCAAATCTTTGTCCAGATCCTCCACCTTGGGTTTTACATCTGGGTAAGCAAATAAATCATAGATAATTTAACAAAGAGAAGATTATGGAAAATAACAGAAAGAAAATGCAGTTTTGAATGAGATCTGAAGACAAAGATTTCTTCAATATTTAATCAGTTTATTTCAGAGGCTCCCAGATTTGGAAGCCCCACTTCTTTCAAAAGTAGTCTTGAAAGGAGTAGGATTGAGAAACTTACCTGTGGATGAGAAAGGTTGCTGATCAGGGTCTAAGTATAGCTGGGAAAAAATTGGCCGTGGTACCACACTACTACATCTGAGAGAGGCTTCTATGGAATTGTGGAGTGCTTCCTCAAATCGAGCAGATTTCAGTTGCCCGGCATATGAATTCCCCATGATCTACACCACCATTCCCAAAGGAAAAGAAGAAAGGAGAAAAGTGAATAAAAAATAATTAGAGGGCTATTTTGCTGCAAGGTAAACCCATAGTTGATATTAATTATATCATATATCTTAATAAGATATGAACTATACCTATATTTTTGTTAAGAATTTTGTTATTTATTATACCATTTTCATTTTTCATCTTTACAGTCCAAATCTATTTCAAAAAGTCCCTTTAAATAATCTTGTATCTGAGTATCAAACATTAATAAACACTTTAAGTCAAGGTTTGTCAACTGAATCAAGATTGACCTGTCAATCTGAAGTCCAACCTAGTGAAAAAGGGGTCACACCTGTCCTCAGGCTAGTGGGTACCATAACCGCATACCAACTCTATAGAAGTTCCAGAGTAAATATCTAACTGTCTTTCTCTCTCTCTCCTGAGCTCTAACTACCCTAGGACAAAAAAGACTCTTATCTGGGGGAAAAAAAAAACCAACTTTATGAAAATAATCTTAATTAACAAATTTCTGAAGGCATGAATTGGGACTTTTAAATTCAAAGAACTCATATGTATTGCTAGCAATTATTTGAAAAACACTTGTTTTTCTTGCTCCATCTGAATCACAATCTTATTTGGGACCCTCAAGGGAAGCATACAGACATTTTATTTTTTTTTTTGACAGGCAGAAGAAGCACTTTATTTATTTTTAATTATTTGTTCACACAGGTTGCTTCCCCAGCCCCAGATCTTGATCCTGTGACCTTGGGGTGTATGTGGGACTGCTCCCAGGTATACCAGACTACTAGATCACCAGGGTGCACCCTAGAGTAAGACATTTTTAACCCACAGTTTTTACTTCTTGTCTAACATTTGTATAGTATTTGCTAGTTTCAAATTGCTCCATGTACAGCAATAATAACTATACTTAATTGGTTGATGACTACTGTCTAGACCAATGATTCTTAAAGTATAGTCCATGGTATGCACACCCTTCATGGGATCTATGAGGTCAAAACTCTTTTTAAAATATTACTAGGAAATTATTTGCCTATATTTTGGTGTACAGTGGAAGTTTCCAGAGGCTACATACAGACTGAATGCAAATAGACTAGTCTTTTCGCTAACTTCTTATAGGAAAATATGATTTTTAATAAAATATGTACGTTAATATATAACGGGCTTACTTTTATTTATAAAAATTCATAATTTTTAAAATATTAGTTTTAATTTCTAATAAATATGACCCTTATAAAGGAAACTCTTTGGGGTCATCAAACATTTTTACGATTGAAAAGTATGAGGTCAAAAGTTTATAAATTATTGAGTTTGATAATATACTAAACACTTTATAAAATTTACTTAATCCTTAGTATTGTGAAGTATGTATGAACTCATCCTGTTTCACAGATTAAAAAAATCTGAGGTTTGGAGAAGCCAAGTGACTTGCTAACTAGCTCCCAGCTGGTTAGGGTTAGAACTCCCTATCTAGTCAAGTGATGACAAATCCCACACTCCTAGAGTAGAGGCTCAACTTGGATAATCTCATGTCAAGATAAGCAGTTTTGAGAGAATTATCCCCAGTTCTCCCACTAAACAGAAGAGTGAATATTAAATGTCCTCTGCAACTTCATCTCTGACTGACCCCCCTGGAGGGAGTCTCTGGAGAAGTTGTGAAGGACCCCTGAGTTTGCATCTGGTTCAGCAGGATGGGGAGCCAAGATCCATGATTCAAGCAGAGAAAGAGCAAAACATTCAACAACCATACTGGAAAGTTCTCCAGATTTATACGCAAGAACTACATAGGAGATTTTGGTATCCCTAAGTGGCCCCTATATAGCAAAGAAAGCTTCTTACTCAGTTTCTGGTTAGCAGTGATTAGTATACAGTTGTTGGTTTTGGGGTTTTTTCTTTTATCAGAAAGACTGGATTTATCAAAGCTTTATTAGAGATTCATTTCATCTGGAGAAAAAGTCATAGTCATATTTTGGCAACTTTCTTATGATAAAAACCTAAATGCCATGGACTTAAATTACTAGGTTTCTATCCTTCAAAAAGTAAACACACACACACACACACACACACACACATACATACTATAGCCAATTAAAAGTTGTTAGTGGAAGAAAATCAAAAAAGTTTGTCAAGTGAAGTTTTCCTAAAATACCAAGTTTTAGTTCAATTCCTAAAATTCGCTAACAGTACAATGATAAACAAATATTCTTTCTGAAATTCAAAAATAATTTATTTTTCAGCAACCACACATAATCAAAACTGTCACTAGTTTATGCATCTAAGACAAAATCCAGTAGTCATTTCACCTTTCTTCTTTGCTGAAGGGAGAAAGTAGAGGAACTAGCATAGAGTCAACCTTAGGAACTTCTTATCCATGGAGAACAATGGAATAACTTCAGAGGTAGACCTTTAGCCTTTCTTCAGAGCATCAAATGCCTGGGAATCTTGCCACTTCTTAATCTATTACCTGTTCAATGACTTATCTTCCTTTCAACATTGAAAAGCCTGAAAACCTACATTTTCCAAGAGATCTTTTTAGTTGAATAAAGAAGCACCCAATTATACACAGATGATTGCATAACCTCAATCTATTCCCATTAAAGTTTAAGGAGCAATGTAACAGATACATATATACAGGGCAAATAAATATCTTGCTGAATTAAAATATTAAATCAACATTAAAATGGGAAATCCACATTTGAGACAACATGGATGCAACTAAAAGGGATTATGCTACGTGAAATAAACCAGAAGGAGAGAGTCATATACCACTTGATCTCACTCATGGGTGGAATATAAAGAAAAAAGGCAAACAAATAGACAAAACAAAACGAAAACTAACCCTTGAACATTGACAACAGAACTGAGGTTACCAGAGAGGAAGCGAGGCAGGGAGTGAAAGCAAAGGATAGTGGGGGGTCCAATGGACAGTGACAGAGAACCATTAGAAACTTAGTGGTGGACATCGTATGTTATCACATTCAATGAAGAGTGAACCTGCACATCTAAAACTTACATTGTTATGTAAATCAAACTTACAAAGTAAAAAATATTTAATATAAAAAGTAAATTTTAAAAGTTTTTAAATGGGCAATCAACTTTCATCATTGTAGAAAATATACATAAACCTACAAGAGCATTAACACTACTCAGAGGGAGACAAAGGGAAGTATCCATGGACCAGATTTGGTAAAGGGAAAAAGTGATTCCATTCCAAACAAAAAGATAAGTAGGCATTATTTTAAATGATAATATGAAGAATTATGAACTAATCCTAGATCTCTTTAATGCTGAATATGGGGTTTTTCCCTTGACAGTTTAATGCTACCCAAAGAAGGGCAGAGTTTGAAGAAAGAAGCCTTGTTAGTGCAATGTATCCTTAACAACATTTGCCATAGTTTTTAGGGCCACTGAAATGATTTGCATTATCTCCCTAGACTAGTAGCCTTCCTTTCCTCTGAATCTCAGATCTTACATTGCTCAAGATGGCAAAATTTTCAACTGAAAATTAATGTGAATAAATTTAATTCAGGTCAGAAAACAGAAAAATTTTCAGAACTTGCTATTAAATACAGTAAGAAAGCAGATGGGATTTCTATTATATATGTTCATATTATATTTTAATTTCTGACCAACACTAAGTTTATAACAATGAATTGCATTGTTTTTCTATCTTTTCTTATACTATTGTTAAATTACAAAAGGAAAACTATATTAAATGCTTTTATAACACTATTGCTCTCTGAGATGCTAACAGATACTCATAATATTGAGAAATTCTCTTTTAAAAAAAGGTACATGATATTGGTTATTCTGTACCATTAATTAATTGCTCACAATGCAAGTGGGATCAAGTACAAACCACTATGACATTGTGGTTTGGAGTCTTTTTGCTCTAGCCTTTGCTCTTTCCTTACACAGAAAGAGTAAAACAGGCAGCTCTTTATCACTGGCGGCTTTAGTAACAGGGATTGGAGTTAAAGAGCAGCTTAGGAAACAGCTGCTTGCTAATGCCACAATGGCCTCTCCTCAATTCTGTTTCTCTTTAAAATGCAAGGGAGGGGCAATACATGTGGAAGGGTACTACTTGATCTGTAATGTTTTTATTTCCTTTCAATTATGGTTAATAAATACTGACTTGTTAACACAGTAATCACTTGTACAGTAATTATTAAGAACACAAAAGATAGGGAGAAAATTTTTCTTTAACTTACTCAGCAAATATACATATACCTATATTTATGCACATATACATATACACCTTTTTTATAGGAAGGGTGCCGGCAGGAATGAAGGTGAGTAGAGGCAGGCAGGCAGGCAGGCAGGCAGGCAGGCAGGCAGGCAGGCAGGCAGGAAGAGAGAAGAAGAAGTACTTAATTTTATTTAGTGTTTATATTAGTTGTTCTGCTTGATCCCAGGATGAGAACCAGGATCCATGGGATGCAAGCAGAGGCCCCAGCATCAGGTGCCTGACCACCTCATGCCTGACTGCTGCTCCACCAGGCATGCTCTCAAAGGATTTCTGCAATTAAAGTATCCGATCAGATTTCAGCATATATAGTCTCATTGTTTAAATGTTAAGTTATATGTGAAACACATATCACAATGGGAAGAATCTAACGGGCAGATAATATAATAGAAGCTAATGCTATTATTATAGTGGTGGTGGTCATGGTCATCATAGTATTTTTAGTATTCATCTATAAGGATGTGAAAGAAAGCATTCTTCCTTGAATGATTATAATAATATTAATGTGGGGAACCTACTAAATGCCTCACAAGTACTATTATTGCCAACATTTTTAAGAAAAAAGAAGTGTAGAGAAGGAATTTGCCCCAAGTCATACAATGAGGAAAAAGCAAAAGCAGGAATGGAATCTAATCAGTTTGTCTACAGCAGTAGCTCTCTTAGGCTATCTGAATCATTTATGTCATTCAGCTGTTAAACACCTACAAAATGACCTTGTGGGTCATAATTGGGCAAATGGATAATTTGTAAAGCACTATTAAATGGCCAAACCCCTCTTCCCTCAAAAGCAAGGAAGATTTTCTTTGCTGACTGCTGATGATTCTCTCTTTCCCCCTTCTCTATATAATATATATACACACATACATAGGTATATATACTATATATGTATGTATACAGAGAGAGAGAGAGAGAGAGAGAGAGAGAGAGAGAGAGAGAGAGAGAGAGAGAGAGAAAGAGAGAGAGAGAGAAAAGCTGTAAGATAAGGCTGAAAGGGTCATTTTAACTTAAGACATGGAGCTAATAGGTACAAAGGCAAGTAATACTTAAAAAAAAAATCAAAACAAAATAAAACTACCCCTCCCTTGAATGAAAATACCCCAACCCTCACTGTGTCAGAGGAAAAGAAAAGATGAAAAAAGGGTAAACTGCTAACCAAAGAATAAATGAACACATAGGGGAGGAAGCACAGGTCTGTCCTTAGACTCTAAAGCATCAGAACAATTAATCTGAAGATTCTCTTGCCTATTATCCCCTGATATCCTGTCAATTCCAACATTAGAAGATTCATTATATGTTTCATTCATTAATTCATTATATGGCAAATTTAGAAACCAAAAACATTCTTACCAACTCTCTATAAACTATTAGGAATGTTTATATAACTTATTTCCCTCCAATCTTTCCCATTATTTTATCTAATAAGGAGAAGAGAAAGTTTTGAAAACTCAAATTATTAAAAAAATGAATTTGAGAGTATTTTTTAAAAAAGGAAAGTCGAAGGCAGGAATGAAGGTGAGCAGGCAGGCAGGCAGAAAGGAGAAGAGAGAAGAAGCATTTTTTATTTATTTTTATTTAGTTGTTCATCTTGGTAGTTCTCTACCCACCCCCACCCCACTCCAGGTTCTGAACCCAGGGTCTTTGGGGTATATGTGGACTAGGCTAGCCAGAGTCATGGATTTAATTGCTAAACTACCAAGAAACACCAAGAATGTATCTTCTTGGTCTTTTTCTCACACCAATTTTAAAAAAAGGTGCCATATTGGAGCTATTAACCAATATGTGTAAACACAATTTAATTCTGATTCCCCTCTTTCATCTGTAGCAGAACATTTACTTTACGTAGGTAGAAATCACAAGAAAAATTATAATATTAATAATATATGAATTTACTAGAAACAGCATAAATACAAGTTTATTTGTAAAGATAATACTGACAGAGCAAGAAAAAAAGTACACAAAATCCTGTGTTAATATTATTTATTAACAATGGAGTTGCTTTAAAATTACCATTCTTTTTCCTCTCAATATTTTCCAATTTTAAAAGTAATGGACAGTATTATAGCACAGCATATTAAAGAAAAAGGAAATATATAGCAACTGTGTTAACTCTAACAGATGACTATCCTTGAAAAAGCAGTTTTAAAAATATACTTATTATTCGAAGAAATGATAGGAACAACTGAATTTGCAAAGTGAACAGCCCTCTACCCTTGCAAGTACTTCAAGATTCCAGGGAAAATAAAATTCATTCCAGTGCTTGCATTGAGAACCTCTCATTTAGAATTGGAATTTCCACAGTAATCAAAACCCTGCTTCCTTCAAAAAATACCTCAGAGCAAATGGCTTTACTGGTAAATTTTAGAAAATTTTCAAAAAAAGGAGTATCAATTCTTCTTAAACTCTGCCAAAAATTTTAAAGGGCAAACTTTCAAACATATTTTTAGGAAGCCAATATTACCCTGATTCAAAGCCCACAAGGAAATCACAAAAAAGAAAACTATTTACCTACAAACCATCTATGATGAACACAGAGAAAAAAACCCTCAACAAAATACTAGTAAACTGAATCCAACAACTCATAAATGGAATCATAGACCACAATGAAGTGGGATTTATTTCAGAGATGTAAGGATGGTTTTTATAAGCAAATCAACAAATGTTGTAACACAACATTGACAAAGGGAAGGACAAAAATCATATCACCACCTCAATAGATACTGAAATAACATCTGATAAAGTTTAACATTCTTTTACATTAAAAACTTCAAAGTAGATATAAAAAGACTGTACCTCAATATAATAAAAGCCATGTATAACAAACCCACAGGCAACTTCATATTCTAGTGAGAAACTCAATGTTTTTCCTCGAAGATGAGGAACAAGGCAAGACTATTCACTCACACCACTATTATTCAATATAGTGTGCAATATAATTCAATATAGCCAGTGCAATTAGACAAGAAAAGGACATTTTGGTATCTAAATTAAAAGGAAGAAGTAAAGATATACCACTATTCGTAGATGACACGGATAATACAGAATTCAAAATACTTCAATAAAAAGCTGTTAGAAATAATAAAAGAATACAGTAAAGTAGCAGGCTACAAAATTAACAGACCCAAATCCATTGTGTTTTTATATGCATATAAGGAACTAGTAGAAAGAGGAATCAGGAAAACAATTCCATTAACAATTAGATAAAATAATAAAATACCTTGGAATAAGTTTATCCAAAAAAGTGAAATCAATAAGGTATTGTTAAAAGACATAAAGGAAAATACAAGGAGCTGGAAACATTTCAAGCTCATGGATTGGAAGAATTAACATTATTAAAATGGCTATATTACTTAAAGCAAGGTACAGATTCAATGCAATGCCTATCAAAATCTCAATAACATTCTTCACAGAAATAGAACAAAAAATCATGACATTTATTTGGAACTAAAAGATCTTTAATAGCAACAACAATATTGAGAAAAAAGAACAAAAACAGAGATATAACACTCCCTGAGTTTTAACTATACTACAAAAGCAACAGTAATCAATCAGCATGGATTAGAATAAATACAAACTCATCAATGAAGCATATTAAAAGCCTAGAAATAAACACACATATATATGGACAGCAATTATAACAAAGAAGCCAAGAGCATACAATGGAGAAAGGACAGTGTCTTCAATATATGGTGCTAGGAAAACTAGATAGCCACATGCAGAAAATTAAACTAGGTCACTATCTAGCACCATAAAAAGTACATAGAACATAAACAGTAAATAGAAAGTACAAAGAAAGTAAAATGTACATAAAAACTAAGTCAAATGGATTAAAGACTTGGGTGAAAAACCATAGGGATATAGAAGAAAACATAGGTGATAAGCTCTTTGACATCAGCCTTAGATATGTCTTTGAGGATTTGACTTCAATAACAAGTGAAACAAAAGCAAATATAAACAAAGGGGATTACATAAAACTAAAAAAACTTCTGTACAACCAAAGAAACTATAACCAAAATGAAAAGACAGCTTACTAAATGGGAGAAGATACCTACATATTGTACATTCAGCAAAAAATGGATATCCAAAAAATTATAAACAACACATAAAATTTGACAACAAAAAAACAAGACAATTTAAAAATGGGCAATCTGACTAGACACTTCTCCAAAGGAGATATACAGATGGCCAAAAGGCACATGAAAAGATGTTCATCATCTCTTACTATCAGGGAATTCAAATCAAAACAATAATGAGATATTCACTTCACTCCTGTGAGAATGGCTATTATCAAAAGGCAGGAAACAAGTGTTGGTAAAGATGTGGAGAAAAGGGAACTCTCATACACTGTTGTGGAAAGTAAAATGGTTTAACTATTACAGAAGAAAGTATAGAGATTCCTCAAAAAATTGAGAATGGAAATTCCATATGATCCCATTCCCCTATTGCTGGGAAAGACACAAAAACACTAATTTGCAAAAATATATACACCCCTATATAATTGCAGCATTATTTATAATAGCCAGAACTGGAAACTACATGTGTCTATTGTAGAATAAAGAAAATGAAGATGTGGTATAGATACACAATAAACTATGACTCGACTATTAAAAAAAAGATGAAATTCTGCCACTTGCAATAATACAGATGGACCTAAAGGGTATTATGCTTAGTGAAATAAGTCAAATGAAGAAAGACAAACACCATATGATTTCACTTATATGTGGTACGTGGAGGAACAAAAAAATGAATAAAATAAATAAAAAAAATAAACTTTACACTAGAAGACCAAATCAATGGTTACCAAAGGGACAAGAAGAGGGTGGAGTAAAGCAATTCAGATAAAAGGGGTCGATTACAAGGTGAAGGACAGAATAGGACTTTTAATGGTGAATTTATTGTAGTACATACAGATGTTGATTTTTGATGATGTACACCTAAAAGTTACATAATTTTGTAGTGTGATACTAATTCAATAAAAATTATTTTTTAAAAATAGTTGGGAGTTTCTACTATGGCCAGCATAATTACTCCAAGTTATTTTGGCAAGTTAAGACATGCTTGTACTGACACAACCATACTCCCTCAACAAGTTCCTCTTTTGACCAAACATAAATATTTTCAAGGTACTATACTTGAGATATTAATAAAAGTTGATTTTAACATGAAATATCTGAAGACAAACATTAGTTTTTTTAAGTATTAAAAAAGGATTGTTACAGCTAGTGACAAGAAAAAGCTACTTAAAAATCATTACAGAGGTACCCTGGTAGAGCAGCCGTTAGGTCAATCGCCTCCAAAGGAGCAAGTCACAAACCCCCAGGTTTGAGCCTGGACCCAGAGGGAAAAACCAATATGAACAATCAAATAAAAAATAAAATAAAGATGCTTCTCCATCCTCTCTCTTCCTGCCTGCCTGCCTACTCGCCTTCATTCCCGCCTGCACCTTTCCTTTAAAAAAAAATCATTACATGCTAAAGGAAAAAGAACAGTATCTAAGATCCTACTTAAAGGTTATATGGTTTTAGCAGCAAGTTAGGTTAGGAAGCAATAAATGGGGATATAGAGTCAGTCTCTACTTATAATGATTCAACTTGTGACATTTTTACTTTACCATAGTCTGAAGACTATCTGTATTCAGTAGAATCTGTACGTCAAATATTTAATTTTGATCTTTTCCAAGGCTGGAAATATTTGGCAAGATACTCTCTCATGATGCTGGAGAGCACCCGAAAACCACATCTCCAGATTAGTCATGCAATGACAAGGCAAACAACCCTTCCTCTACAAAGTATTATGTTGACAGCATTTTTTAATTATCTGTTTTGTGTTTTCAAATTCCATCATGTTTACAAAATGCTCATATGTATCTCCTGCTTGTGGTGAAAAGAACAAGAAGGCAATTATTCTTAAGATAAAACTCAAGATCATTGTTTACTTGTAGGATAATGTAAGTGTTCTGAGCACATTCAAGGTAGTATATCTAGACTACAAAATGATGTTTGGTAGGTTAGTTATAGAAAATGCATTTTAACTAAATATTTTCAGCTTGTGATTGGCTTATCAAGACATAACCCCAACATAAGGGAAGGAGTTCCTATACATTTTTTCAAAATAACAACTCAATTTAAAAAATATTTCAAATATCTATTTCCATGATTTGTCTATTGAAAAGTCCAAAAAGTAATGATAATTCACTGACAATAAGCCCCTTCTGAGTACCCTGATTGAGTCTTCCTAATACCATTCACCACTGGAGAAAATCAAGGCTCCTTGAAGGTATGGCCATTTAAAGGCCTGGGCAGGAAATGCATAAAATGAACCTCGTACAATGTGCCAGAAAGTCAAGAAGCTATCAAGGGATAATGGGTCATGTCAAAAGACAAAGAGGTCAACATGAAGGGTTGCCATGAGTCAAAGATTAGAGAAATTGAATTGAAAAGAGAATCAATGCAATAGACTGAAGCATATTTAAAATATAAAAATTCAAATAATAATATTGATAAAATTAATTTTACTACTCAAAGGAAAAAAAAAGCTCCTCTTGGAATAAGAAAATAAATCAACCAAAGCACCTATTTAAAATCTACTAAAAAGAAAATAATAAGGGAAGAATTTATCTTGCTCTTCCTGTACTTCAAAGTAACCAAATAGCTCTGGTATTTGGTCATGGTTGGTTTTTGTTTAAATGAAGGTTTACAGCTAATAAATACAGCTAGAACAACAGAATTTTTAAAAATTACTCTTTTGCCACCCTTAACGCAAAATTCATTTAAGGCAATGATAATCAGTGAAGCCGTTAGATACAAGTTTGATGGGGAACTATATAATGGAGGGATTAGGCTGTCACCTTCTGAACCCACTTATCAAGTTTAGCATCACTTAAAAGTGAGGCAATGAATGCTGTGTGCTTCTCTGGGACATATAATGAAGCACACACATCTTCTAGGAACTATTCCTGCCAATGGGCACACTGACTGCTGTCTTACCTCCAGAACTGAATTCCATTTATAGGTTCAAGGAACAAGTAAATGACACCACAAGGAAATAAGCATATTCAGAATGAGAGACAGGCAGAGAACAATTGACTAGGTTTCTATAATAAGTCAAGGTTATCTAGTTTGTAAATGATGGAACTAGGATTCAAATTTAGACTCAAAAGTCCATCTATTTAAAATAGAAAAAAGTGAAATGATGATACATTCTGTGTGTGTGTGCACGTGTGTGTGTGTATGTGTGTGTATTTTGGTTTGAGATTTTTTTAAAGGCACAATTCATTGATTGTGTGCCATGCGTATTACTAAGTCAATTTTATTTAACTTGTCAGTTTTCTTTTATCTTTTTTTCCTCTATAGATATCGTCACCCAGTTCCCAAACTTAATCATCCACCCAACCAGGCAGCATGTTAGAAATTCAACTATGGAAGTGATTAAGGACAGACTCTGGAATTAAATTACATAAAAGCAAATCCCTCACCTCCTATCCTGTATGACACTGGGCAAGTTACTGAGTCTCTCATATGTAAAATGGAATGATACAACCAATATCACAGATTTTGGGAAGAATTCATGATGTTTTAGACATATATGAAGTTTTTAGAATATGCCTGGCACAGAATAAGTGCAAAAAAATGTTAGTAGTAGTAGTTGGTTGTTAGTTCTTTTAAAAGAATTGTGCTGCACTGAGGATTGATTTTAAGAAAAGGAGACACACCCGCCTTCTATGTGTGGTGTACTATGGTATATTCTGAGGCATTGTTCTAGGAACAAAAGACCACCAGTGTAAGAGTTCCAAAGTTGTTCTATGGTGCTATAAACAATTCATTATTAAGAAATTTTACAATCACATGCAAATCATTACTGTCCCTTACAGTTGTCAGTCTTTGACTTTATATGAGAAAACGGTTCTAGCATTATTGCTACATGCCCTTGTTTCTACTAAAAATGGTCTCTGATGAGAGTGATAATGTGAGACTACTAAACAAAGAAATCAAATATGGCTCTTAGAAGCTCTCACAGTCAATAACCCCAATTTAAAAATGAGCATATATTCACAGACCTCTCTTTTTTGTGTTCTTTTCACATTTAATTTATCCTTTAATGTTGATGTTTGTTACTCTCAATTTAATTAGTTGGGTCTAATAATTTTCTGAATCCCCCATTAGATGATAAATTATTAAGGGAAAATATTTTGTTTAAAACTGGAATTGAGTAAAAAATTAAAAAGAATATACTGAGTGTTTTTATGAGTCTTATTCAATTATATAGTGTGGGTTTGAAAAGATGATCTCTTCCAAACACAATCTCTAAAAGCACTAAAGCTAACTATGCATTCTAAACAAGAGTGCTTTATTTCAGTTTTATTCATCTTTCTTGCTAAAAATATTTAGAAAATGCAAACAGATTAAAGAAAAAAATTTCTTCCTTCTTTTAATAGTTCCGTACTTTTAAATCTGAATGAATCTCTTTTGACAGTTTCTAAAGCTAAAAGCATTTTAGGTACTGAAATAAAAACCCGGTCCTAGTAATTTAATTCTAAAATTTGTCATTTTTAATAACATGCTTACAAATGTCTTAAATTATAATCGAAACACCTACTGTAATATGTCGATTTTCATAATAATTGTGAAAGACTCATAATTAAAATATAAAGTACAATACTATTTTTCCTTTGGCAACAAAGAGTTACATGTCACTACTGAAAATCTTTACTTTCTTCCTTGAAATACCAGAAATTCTTCTGTAAAATAAACACATCTCGTCAAGACTCTCTGGAACTAGTATAATTACCAGAGGCAATCCCTGTGTAAGATCAAAGAAACAAAACAATAATAGGCAACGTGTGACCTCTACCATGTCACCAGAGACCAATTTTTCAACAGGGAAAAGAATCAATAATCCAGAACAGAAAACATTAAATAATGAGAAATGCTTCCAAAGTGTGGCTTACCACATCCATCAAGGCTGCCACACTCAGAGTTCTATGGTTTCAGAGAACAAACTTCTGGGGATTTATTATAACAATCATTAAAATGTGCATGGAACACCAGAGGGAAAAAAAACAATTTCCCAAATGCGGAGCAGAATGTCAAAAAATAACACCTTAATTTCACAAATTTCATTGGACACTTTAACAAGTATATTGGGAAGGACACAGATGACTAAATATCTTTCACTCACTATTCATCTAATTTATTTTATTTACCTACCTTCATTTAATTTTCCTAAGAAGTGATTTTGAAAGTGGAGTAGGCACATTGACCAGATAAATATAATTAATAATAACACATTAAAGACTTCTGTAGTTTTTTGTTTTGTTTTGATAGTACTGGGTCACTAAATCAAGATCAGAACTTTGGTCTCCTTTGTAATGTATTTGGATGACTAATAAGAATTATAAGGGTGCAAAGAGAGATTAAGAAATACCCATTGTACACTAATTACAATCAAAGAGAAGTACATTTAAAAAGCACCACAAATAAAACTGTGCCTCAGAATCAGTAAAATTTGATTGTTTTTCTTAAGACAATACTGCCAAGCATATATCTTTTAAAATCAGATGAATTAGGAACTGAAAAAATATATATGAATTATTTAATTTGCAGAACACCCATCTGGCTGATAATTCATTCAGAGAGTAGTATGAAAAGGACTTAGCTTAAGAGAAAAAGCTCTGGAAATCCAAAGCAACTGTGAACATTCTGTTCTTAATATAGATTTGTTATTCCTGCTACCTTCATCTTTCTACTCTGTCATCTGCCCCTGTCTTTCCATCTTCTTATCTTATTAACATTGCTAATTGTATTTGTCAGTTTTGCCACAATTTCAATGCTACTTAAACAGCTGTGAGTTTTCTCTAGGCAATTATCAGTCACTACACTTAGGTTTCTAAATTAGTTGTTGAAAGGTACTTTAACCTTGAGAAAAAAGTGCACACAGCACTCTGAGCCTTACATTTCTGTATACGTAGCTTTTAAAATGAGTAATGATAAAAAAGGATTTAAAAAATCACACACACAAGTAATTCACAAATACTGTAAACGTATATAGATCAGCAAGGAAATGTTTAATAAAGCCTATTATATCTTACTCATTTCATCTTTCCCCCTTACCGTATATATTGTAATAAATATGCTTTTTATGGTTACATGCACATATGTAATGTTTAAATTGAAACTCAAAATATTACCAAAATTTTCTAACAATCCCCCCCGACTTTTCTATCTCTTTTCCAGGTGGCCAGTATCTTTCAAAGGTATCCACAATCATGTAAGTGGTATAGTAATGTCATGGGCTGTGTAAGAGAGTTCTTACAACATGCAGATTTCCACCCCCCCCACCCCCGTCTCCATTTCCCTTCAAAGAGAAAATTACTGTATTTGTTTTTCTTGTTCTCTATTCTAGACTCTGACACTGACTTTTTTCTTACTACTGTAAAATGTACAAGAAACATATTCAGTGAGAAACATATATTTAAGATTATTCATCAACTGATGTCCACTTATATGAAATACAACTAAACTTTTAAACTTTTCAAAATTCTTCCATAATCCAGAAACATTGTATTTTAGATGTCACTTATTCCTAAAAGTTATCCAAAAATAACTTTTTAGACTTAAAAAGTTTGGTGTTTTTAGATGTTTATAATATCCTGTTTGTGGGACAGTCAAAAGCTTATAGTTTTTATATTAATGTAGTTTCCCTCCTCACCCCTCCTTAACTAAACACACTGAGGAAAAAAATTTAAGAAGGTGTGTTTTAATAGCACAGAATTCTTCACTCTGAGAGAAATATTGAAATGATAAACATTTTGGAAAGCAAAGTACACTTTAAACCCCAACTACTCTTTCAGACCTATATTGACTCTCATAGAAGTTGCCAACATTTGGTCAGGATTATCCTTCCATTAGACAAAAGCAAGCATTCCTTAGATAAATCAGCAGTTTTTGCCATGAGACTCATAAAACCTTTTCACAACACAGATTTTCAAGAGAATCCTTTAAGGTTTTAGGAGGCTGCTCCTTTTACTAAGTAACAAAATACACCCCATGGTGTCTCACTGACCCCACTCAGCTGTCCTTTGACCTCTTCAATTGTTGAAGCCTAACTCCAGGGCCCACAGAATTTGCCTCCCATATCAAAAAGGCGAATGTTGCTTCCTCCTAGCACCTGGTGTAACAAAACGCAACAGTTCCCTCTCTCTTCTGTTTCCTCTGCTACCTCACTGACCATTTTCCAGATGTTTCAGGCGCAAATGTTAAGCCAATACAAGGTTTCAGGATCTGCCTGGTCACCATGAAGGAACAAACAGGGACCAGGCTGAAGTGGCAATGACCCTCTTGTTCTTTTTGGTCTCAAAAGGATACGATGGGTCATAAAAGAGGAAAAGATCTTTGGCCTCTCTTGGAAATGCCAGACTATTTAAGCATGTTGTAACTTCCAAAAGGAGGGACAGTCTTGGGTTATGCCCTGATAAACCAGAGTTACCTAAAACAGTATCTCTAAATTCTCAATTCTAAGCACTCTTTGATTTTCTTTGACAAAAGAAGAAAAAGGGCAGTATCACCTTTTTCTTTTTCTAAGATAAAAGCAAGGCTTCAAAAAATAGGAAAAAAACTTTCATTAAACTTTAAAAATATATATCTCAAGATAATGTTTTATGAAAAAAATTGTAAGTAAATGCGGTCACTAGATATGGTTTGGGTTTTCCTGCAGAGGTGAACAATCTAGATTTCTTTCTTATTAGATAATTAAAGATAAAACCACAATCAACAAACAAAAGACTGAATTTGTATCATCTTAATTTAACACAGAAAATATAACAGAGACAGTTGTAGGGAAAAAACCCTTATTGCTGGTTTTGTTTTGTTTTTTTAGTGGAGAGAATAGGGGAGAAGAAAGTAAAGTTTTGAGGAGAGGAATTCATAGAACGATCTGCTTAATCTGTTTAAGTACAAATATAGTAGCTGTATTTAAATACTAAACTGAGGGGGATGTTATAACTGTACAATACCTTGGTTTATTTATTAGCATTTTTGAATCACGGTCATGATTAAGTTGGGCTGTCAATACTTCAGGGAGACTGTTTCCTAGATTTTACTTGTTTAAAGCTTTTTTGCACCTGCAAAAACATAAGAAATAAAAATATATGTAAGGACATACATTAATTTCCAAGTGCATTATATTCTATAATACAATCATCAAAATTTTTATAATTCTACAAAAATTAGAATTAGAAATGAATAATCAAAATCTTACACAACTAGCAAATACACATATTCCTCTTTCTTAATACTCCTCAAATAATCATGTCTAGTTATATATACTCAAAAATAAATTCTGTTGTTAAAATTCCCCCTAATAAATGTAAGTTGAATAAATTTATCAAGTCTACCTTTTTGACAGGTGCTACCATAATGCTATAAATTCATTCCAGATTATTTTCAGGGATGAAATTAATGAAAAGTAATTTTCTTACTCTAAAGAGTTTGAGTTGCATAATTTCTGAAGCTGGCCAAAACTGATCTCTGCAAAGAACTATCAAAAATTTAAGACATAACTAATATTGATTGAAATTAGTTTTGTATTTTCGACACTAATGGTTTAATAACTTCCACGAAAGCAAGCCTGTAAGAAGAAAAGAACTACTATTTTCTACCCTAATGAGTAATGTATTCCTAGGAGAAATTAAACTAAATAATTACAATTACATATAACTGGTTGAAAAGTAGTGTTCATATTTTTCTCTTCTCTAAACAGATTATGGTCAATATAATCTACTGCATGAAAAAAAAAAGGAAATAAAGTCACAAAGCATGAAGTGAAATAGAAACTATCACTGATATTTATATATAACTTAGAAGTGTTTCTAGTCCTTTGTTACTGTGTCTAAAAACAAAACAAAAGAGGGTTTTCCTAGAAACTAATTTCAATATTAGCACTAGCATAAGTCAAGTAGTAATAACTTATATGTTTTCTAAGAAAATAGGTTTCATTCTGTCCTCCTTTTATATGCCAACTTGAAAGAGAGGAAAGAGAAAAGAAGCATTTTAGCTTTAGATTTTGAAATAAAACTTATTATCCTACCTCTCTTACTATCAGAAGAATGTCTTTAGGCAAAGGAACAGTTAAAGATGCAAGACCCAGATTTTCAAGCTCATGTATTTCCCACTGCTACACAAATAGACATCTTTCTGTAAGTCACAAGTCTAGCTACCTACATCCAAGCCCAAGATTACTCCATCTGGTCAACAAGGTTAAACTCTATTACTGCCAATGAAACTATATGACTCCACATGGACTGTAATGATTTTTTAAAAAGGTCAGTAATCCAATTCCAATAGCTTCAGAGTCTAAAATTGCAAATTTTTGGCCACGTGCTCCACACTTCACCTGCTAGTAATGACATTTTTGTATTTTCTTCTAATTACACTCAAAGCTAAGACCTTTGGCCCTGGGCCACAGACCCCTATTCAGGCTGCACACATTCTCTTAAACGACCTGATCCTTTGTTGTCACTCTTACTCTTTCATCTATTATTTACACCCATAGAAAAGGAAGATACTCAACCATTTGTATAGCTTAAAGCTTCTAATCATCTTAATTTCTTTTCCTTTCAACCTATGGTCTTTTTCATAGACGAATGCCAAAAAGTTTGACAAAATTATTTTTTTCAACATCACCCTCATCCTACCAGCCCCACCATCCCGTCTCACTCTCTGGCCAACCTCCTTCCTCTTCCTACTCTTACACAGGAGGGACTCTATATCAGCCAAAATTTACAAATTTTGTTTTTCACCAACAAAATGAATTTCTAAATATAAGGCAATATCTCCACTTTATTTTGACAGATCAATAATGATTCTGTCATTCATTAAAGAGTCCATTAAGTAAACATTACTTAAAATAACTTAAAATCTGCCCCTAAGGCATGTCACAGAGTTTTCAGAATTCTCCCACAAAAATGCCAAATCTTCAGGAAACATTAAGGATGTTAGTTATGTAGCTAAAACTTTTCAAACATTTTAGTATCTGCCATTGCTCAGTTACTTGTAAGAAAGAATTAAAGAAGAGAAAATAAAATATAAGTAAACATTTTAAATTAAAAATTAATTTAAACCTTTACTTTCAAGTGACTACTCACTCTCCAAACAGCAAAATTCTTACATGAAACATATCATTGTAATTTCCTAAGGCTTCCCCAGACTTTTTCTGTTAACGTCCAAACACATTTTATAAATCCAAAACATAGAATTTACCATGATGCAGATGTAGCCTTTAGATCACTGTAGCCACCGAAAGATTCTGATTTCCAAGATGTTCATAAAATGAAATATGATCCATCTTTGCTGTCTCTTCCTCTATTGCTCAGCTTACTCTTGATTTCTAACAGTATTTCCTTGTTGTCTGTCCTCTCTGCAAACCCTGAAACCCCTGTCTTTTCTTATTTTCACCATTTGCTTCAACCAGCAGTTCACTGGAGACCCATCCATCTTGTAATGCCTAAAGTGACAGATGCTCTCAGGAACCACCACACTGCTGAGTGAACAAAAGATAACATCACCTCTAGGAACTCCAGAGAGAAATACAACTGCAACCTTAAGACAGAGGCTGACTTGACAGACATTGGACCATAAACCTCTTCTAAGCGGAAAAAAAGAAAACAATTGCCACACACACAAAAAAATCTGACACAATCAAAGGCAGAAAAGAGTGATTATTTGTGGATTGCCTTTTCACTCCGCAGCTCACTTCCCACCCCCCCACCCCAACCCATGCTTTTATATGGGGGCAATTCACTTGCCCTTAAGAGGCAAGAGAAGTTCTTGGGAAAATAGCCTTTCTCAAGTATCTTCTTTTCCTCCACAATATTCAAAGTGAAATTCATTCACACGTGTTCCAGTACATTTAAAGCTATGAAACAGTCTTCTTAAGCCTCACTCATCTTGTTTACCTAAAGCAATATCTGGACTCAAATGCTGACTCAATTCTACTCCTTTCAAAGACATCTGCATGCTTTGCAAATTAAAAACACATTAGAAATTAAAAAGCAACGTGTGACAGAATGTCAACAATATGTGTAGCTCATAAAAAAAGCTCACCATTCATTCATCAAACAACCTCTGACTTGGCTTAAAAAGACAGTTAACAAGAGCATTCTGGGAAGGACTAAAGATCTCTTCTAACAAAGGAAAGGTCATATTAACATCTCCCAGCAACAAACTAATGACAGAGACGCTGTAGATTCTTGGGACACTGCCTGATGCCATCTAAGGTACAATTTTTTTTAAGCATTTCATTTAAAATCTTCAAGCAACAATAGGTAAATTTAAATGCCAACATTTAATTTTAATTTAATTATAACATTTAGATACAAGGAAGGAAAATTTTTGAAAAACAGAAAAACAAAAACAGATTTGGTGGTCAATTAAGATTTGGTGGTCAATTGTGTAATCAATATCAATTATGGCGATTAAGAACCCATTTTCATAATACATATAAAGCAACACAGAAAAATGTTTGTTGCAGCTAAATACATTATCATTTTCAACAGGGTAAATCAAACAAATATCTATGTTAAATCTAAAGTAAAGAACCAAACGCTCAAGGAAAGTTCTGTTGACTTTATTTCTAAGAAATGTAAACATTTACTATGTCATTTCTTTAATACAGATATTTTATTTTTTTTAATTTGCACAGAAAGGCTTTAATTTACAACTGTACTCCTCTCATCCCCGTTTTACTAAATACAGATTTTTTAAAGATTTTTTAAATTTCATCTCTTTGAATTATTTGTTGTGTAAGAGAAAGAATTTCAACTTCATAAACCAACATATCTCTTAAACATTTGTTTACACCTCCCCTATTTCTTCAAATACTTCAGTGTATCTGTACAAATAAGATAGTACAAATATTTCACAATCTCAGAATTTTGTTTTATTTTAATGCTGGCAAAATTACATAACTCAATGAAAAGAGTCAGCAATTACAGACTATCAACAGATGAAGGACTTGTTTTAATATACACTTGATCTTTAACTGGACAACTTTGTTTAACACACACTGACTCTAAGTAATCCCCTCAAACTACTGAATCAAAAGTATTACATTGGTCAACACTCTCAAAATGTTGATATTAATACCTAGAGAGAGATGTGACCTTGAAATGACAATTCTACTGCAAAAGGCTTAAAAAAAAGGCAATTAAATGACCTACTTTTAAATACAATAGGATCAATATGTATGTAAGAGAAGTACACCCTTGTGGAAGTTCTTATTGCCTGATTGATCAAAAACAAAACAAAACTTTTTTTAAGGGCCACTTCCAGATCACAGTCAGTGCCAGAAATCCACACAGGAAAAAAATCCATCAAAATGAAACCCTAAAAGGGTTTACCCCTTCACCAACCTATTTGCACTTCAAAAACCTGTAAGTCCTTCATTTAAACCCCAGGGCTGAACCATTTCAATAATAAGAGAGGTGGCCAGCAGTGATTTATCTCCCATTTGGCCTCTGGACAAAGTTGTAATGTCTATGAAGCTTCCCTTCCCTAACTCAAACCCTCCCCCAAGTCTCAACCTTCATTTGTGTAGCTTTGCATCTGCAGTGCCTTATAACAACTCACATGACCCTTCCAATCAAATGCAAGAACAGTTTGTAACCCAAGATTTGAGTACATTTTCTTGGCAATGCCTTCACAAAATGGAATGCTGCTGAGTAATCAGAGCATTGAAAATACCAGGTTAAATTTCAGGTTCTCATTGTTTAAGTCAGGGAATAAAAGGGACTTTCTTAACTTTAGCTTCTCTCTCTGCTAATTTAACATGTTAAATGCTATCAGAACTTCTTAAACTGTTTCCAATTTATACCTTGATAAGCTTTATGACTGGGGCTACATCAGCCAACTTCCTACAGTGGTATTCATCTGAATTTAAATTCTTTATAATATATCTTAACAAATTCATAAAAGAAGAGATTTCACAGGTCATACCCTCCTGGGTCAAAAAGACCTTAAAAATAGATAACACACTGCCAGGACTAAACAGATTTATTTTACCCTTGTTATCAAATATGTACTATAACCGTCACCACACACACACACACAATTTTCCTCTAGTAAAATAAACACCAAACAATGTCAACAGCTACTTAAATTGAAATACCGATACCAGAAATTACTCAAATGTGAAACACACTGAAGTTATTCCTTAAAAATGAATATTCTGTGATCAGACATGAATTCTTGATTTGAAAATTATGTTCACACTTCCTCCTAGCGTAGAAAGAGTATGAAAAATATATGCACTCTTCATTGTTTTCAGTTTTTCATTTAAACGAACAGTTTGTTTTTCTAATTGATTCTAATAAACTACATCTGGCCACATTAACAATTTGTACAAAATGATTCTACAATACTGATCCCAGTTTTAGAAGTTGAAAAATTTCAGTTATTTCACTAACTTCATAAATTTACAGACTCCATGGGCAAATATAAATGTATTTCATTTAAACCTAATAACAGGTTTTAATTATATGACTGATAGTTAAAAGTACAAGAAATACAAAATCTTGCAAAATAAAAGGAAAGAATTATGGTTTTGGAGGCATCTATCAGAAAAACTGTATTTCTCCCATTAAAAATTTATTTCTCCCATTAAAAATGTACTTCAAACAGTCTATACCTCATTAGCAAATATTTTTCACTTTCAGAGCCCCAAATACCACAAATTCTAGAAAAACCAACTCCTCTTAGCAAATGACTTTACTGCATTGCTACCAGATCAATGAATCTCAGATTTGTATCTTAAATAATATAACCATTTAAATTGTGTAATAAACTAAGAAAAATAGACAACTGAAAACACTGAGGGGCAAGAACTTTTATATCACTGAAACAAACTTTGGAACTGATAACAATATTGATAAAAACAAATTTCTTAACCTACTACATGATATTTAAAAAAAAACCTTCCTCATAGACTCAGCAAGAATAATTGATTCACCACAGAGGAAATATTCAATCTTCATTAAATATTTATTCAGTGCAATAGATTGTTAGGTCTACTTAGACCTCAAAGAAGAAATAGTTCCTGTCTGGTAAGAAATAGGCCTTAGGAGAATTAAATGGAGATGAGAGGCAGTTCCTCAAGTCATGACACTATATTTCAAAATGACAATGCTAAAAATTGGAGCAGGGTTATAAAATGTATAGTACTACTTTGAAATTTGATATCCAAGAAAGTGATACTTAAGGGAGCATTAATTTTATTAAGTTTTGGTTGGGGTATGCAACTTGATTTCCTAATAATGTAACATGATAAAACTTGGATGTTCCAGATTTGCAAGCTTCCAACTCTGTCACTCTGTAACCACCTATTTCTTTAGCCATAAAATGGGAGATAAAGTAATACATTCTGGATAGAAAACACTATGGTGGTAGTGGGGGTGGGGAATTGATCCCGTTCACAATAACAACAAAAGCAATGCTCAAGAACTAACTTACTTTTTAAGTTATCAAACTATATTTAGGCAATTTAAGTGAAAAATTACACACAGAAAAAAATGCTAGATTTCTTAAAGTCTAATGGTTGTAAAAATATCTGTTTCTCAAACACAATAACCTAACACAAATTCAATCAAAATCTCAACAGAAATTTTTGGGGAACTTTATAAAAATTCCTGAGGAAGATTATCAAAGAAAAGATGAGAAAATCTTTTCAAAAAAGGTAATAAGGGGAGGCAAGCCAAAATTAAGGTATGTCATATTATTGAAGAAAGAGCTTTCAGTTGTTAAATTCTTGTCACTAAATAAATCCAAGGAATATTTTTGGGTTCTCATTTAACATTCTTTCTAAACAGATTTCTTGAAATTTCCTTTCTTGCCACTGGATTGATCTCACAACTTTTCTGGTTTTTTTCCTTTCCTATATTGCTTCTCAGTTTCTTTTGCACTCCCATAATACACTCCCCATTGATGAAATGTTGGCATTCCACAGGGCTTATAGTCTGTGGCAGCCATATTCCAAAATGACCTCCAGTGATTCTCACCACCAAGGTATAAGCCCCTCCCACACTGAATCAGGGCTGAGTTATGTGATCAATAAAATATTGAACAAGTGACTGTTACTTTCAAGGTCATAAAAGATATTGCACTTTCTGCCTTGACTGCTTGGATCACTTCTTCTGAGAATATGCAGTAAGAACACTCAAGGAGCTCTGTGATGAGGCCCTGTCAGGGGAAACCAAGGCCTTCAGCCAAGAGTCAACACCAACTTGTCAAAGTGCTCTCCTCGTCACCTCTCTGGCACCCTCCAATCACTTCTCTGCATTACAGTGAAAATATAATCATATTGCATCTTTGCTAAAAATGCCTTGCAGTTTTATATCACTCTAATGATAAAAATCAATATTGTAAAGACTCCTTGCCCAACTCACCATCCTATACTTTACTGTTCTCTTCCTAAACACTGAGTTCCAGTATTTGAACACTTACGTTCCCTCTGTCTGTAACACCACCCATCCTCTCTTTACTTTTACTAGTAAAATACCCTTCATCCTTCAGATCTCTCAAGCAGTGCTTACCTGATCCACTCAGCCCTTTGCCAAAAGCTCTCACAAAATTTTAATCATCTCCTTCTTAATAATCAACTCATTTCTGAGCTATATAATTTGTAAGATTAATTGATTGTCCTCCCTGCTAGATTAAAGTAAATTTGATCATTTAAATAAATTAATCATTTAAAATGTAAGAGCTGGCACAAAAATAAACAGCTCATTGGTGATGGTCCAAAAAGGCTTTTAAAAAGTTATCTATAAGGATCATTATATGACAGCTGAGGTATCATAAAACAATAAAGGGAAGGAGAAATAATTCATTTATTGATATTTAAATAATGATCAATCATTTTCAAAGTAACAGAAAGTTTATATTAGACACTAAAAATAAATTCTAGAGATAACAAATTGTTAAATATCCATACCTAAATACATTTATATGTCCAGTCACATCAAACTGTAGAAAAACTAAAAGGAAATAAAATTAATTATTTATTATACTGAGATCTAGTATGCTATCAATATTTATTATGGTATCATAGCAAGGATTTAGCTTTCTAAGCCTGCAAAGGATAAGCCTGACAGATTTGACTGTGAAAATACAAAACTTCTCTTTATTTACACCTAAAACAAATAAAAAGAAAACCAATCACTAAAGAACAATGTTCCTGGCTAAAGAAAAATGATGTCTATTAAAAAGTAAAAGATTAATATCCATACCCCTGGGAATAAACTAATATTTCATCAATAGAGAAATAGTTAAGCATACTATAGTAACAGTAATAATCACTACCATTTATTGAATGCCTACCACATACCTCATATATACTGTCTCATTTAATCCTCACAAATCCACTCATAAATGGAATTCTAAGAAGCTATACGAAGCATATTTTGGATAAGACATATATTCATAACTTATTAAATAGAAAATATATTATGAAATAACATGTTCCACTTCTATAAGGAAAAAGTACATAAATAACCTGATAAGAATAAAGAGAGAAAACCAGTGTGGCATAAATCATAAAACAGTGAGTGATGTGATTCTAGGATATTATTTTTCTATTTATGCTTAGCTTTATTTTCCAGTGTTCTTTAATGAAGTTACTTTAAATTTTTAGGCACATCACAAACTTAATTAAGCCCTATTTTTATTATCATCATCATTACCATCTTTATTGACTTAGTACATTCAAAAGTTGTGTGATAGTGACTTTCTTAATTGACAAGTAATGCCTTCTCATATTGTAGGTTTATTGTAATTAAATGAACAGTGACAAATACAGTTCCTGAATATGCATATAGTAAAGACTATCAATAACTACATCTCGCTTTTAATACCCCTTCAAATATCATTTTTCCTATCACAACCTGTGAATTTGTTTAATTTCTGTTTATAAGAGCTTGCCTATGCAGAGCTTTAAAACTTTTTCCATGATAATATAGGAAGAAGTCCAAAACTGAGAGCCTCTAAGCTGAAACACAAATTTCACAATCTAGTCAGTGTTTGAAAACCTTCATTAATCATCTTTCTATGCCTATTCAATTTAACTTCCATTTTATTGCAATATAAATACCTGTTCCTATCAATCTGATGTCATTTGATGTTTCTATCAATTTGTTGTTTCCCACAAATAAGTCCACATCAATCTCCGTCTTTATTTAAATCATCTATCTCACTCCTTAACTTTACTTTTCAGTGTTCATTCCTTTCTTACCTTGTTCACCCTTTATCTTTCTCATTGTAACCCTCACATCACTTAACACAATTTGGGTATACAGTTGGCAAAGAAAACAAAAGGTAACACAAATATTTTCAAGGTAAAACCTACCTACACTGAATTATGGACATTGTGCCTTTGTAGGTGTTAAAAATGTAGTATTTTTATTTTAAGGATTAAAATTTTTTTCTTTTTAATTTTTGAATAGATAATACATCTTACCTGATTTAAAAATCTAGTAGTAGAAAACAGTATGTGCTAAAAGCGTCTCTTCAAGGCTTATCAGAGTCTTCTCTCAAAAGAAACCACTTTGATTATTTAAAAAATACTTTAGATTTCTTTAATGTACATATAATTAAAAGACAATAAAATATATTCACTCTTTGGTCCTTGTTTTTTTAACTTAAAAAAATATTTTGGAGATCTTGCTATATAAGTACATAAAGGTCTTCATTCTGTTCTGTGCCTTCAGAGAATACCCTGGCAGGTATATGCGATAATTATTTTAAACTAGTTCCTTAATGATGGACATTTAGTGCCCAATCTTTGCGATTGCTAAAAATATTGTAATAATCAACTCTGCATTTAATACATGCTAATTTTGCATTTGTTGGATAAATTCCTAGAGATGAACTTGCTGGGTCAAAGGATATATGCAATTGTTTTACTTGATTTTTGTTTTTGTTTTTGTTTATAAAGAAAAGGCACAGGCAGGAATGAAGGTGAATGGGCAGGCAGGCAGGAAGAGAGAGCAGGAAGAAACACTTACTTATTCTATTTAGTTTTTCTTAGTTGATATTGTTTGTTCTCCCTAACCCTATCCCTTGGGACATAAATAGACTATGCCCAATGAACTTATCTGGTAGGCCAGCAGGGCACACTGGATATACGCAGCTTCATTTTTACTAAATATTGCCAAACTGCTATTCATAAGAGATGAGGCTATTTGCCATTTATAAGCATCCCTATATTTTTATCATTGTATAATAGTTTCCATATTTGGATCTTTGTCAACCAGACAAAAAAAAAAATGACAGTTCGATGTAGCTTTAATATAGATTTCTCTTATTGTGAATGAGATCAAATATATTTTCAAATGGCTAAAAACCCCTGACTTTTCTTCTCTGAAATGTCTAGACTTTATTCATTTTTCAAACTTCTATTCAAGGTTTTATTCTTGATTTGTAGGTACTCTTTATATATCAAGGAGTTATGTCCTTTGTACACGATAAGTTGTAACACTTTTCCTGGTTTGTCATTTTCCCTTTGCTTATGGTATTTGCAGCTATTTTTCTCATGCAGATAGTTTTAATTTTTTTATAATTAAAGTTATCAATTTAAAAAATGTTAAGCGATTGATGGAAACAGACTCATTTTATCTTTAACAGATAAAATACATAAATTAGTTGTATTTCCAGAGGCAGTAAGAAAACAAAGGAATGGAAGAAAGGGGGACAGAGATAAGAAAACAACAATAAAAAAATAGAATTCACAAAGATGTTATTTTTTTCCATTTTAAAAAGCAATTCTTAAGGCTTTTCAGTTTATTATTTGCGAGGGTAATAAAATAGATATTTCCCTCATGTCTACTCTCTTTTACTATTGCAAAAGGAAAGAAACACACACACACACACACACCACCACCACAAAAATAAAGGAAGAGGAAAATAATAAACAAAGTAAGTCCGAAGCAGCCTACAGAAATGTGAGGTGAAAATTTTTATTCAGTAGCTTCTATCCTAGAGAAAATAAAAGCAACATTTTTTGTTTCACTGTTTTTCTGTATTCTGGACTTTTAATTAAAAGAAGAAGTGAATACTTCTGGTAGAGGGAAAAGAATCTCAGGCCAAATGTTAAATATGGTGGTTGCTTATTTTCCAACAAAGATGTTTATAGACTTTCTCCCTCCTATACTCTAAATTCCCATTCCTAACCCTTTTCCATTTCCTATCTTTAGTCCAAACCTATCCTTTCTTAGTCCAAACTTGAAAAGCATGGAATCAAATAAGTTATTTACTGTCATTGCCAATGACTCTGATCACAAAGATTTTCTGAATTGTTGTTCATCCCTGAACCCCAATATATCAATTCAACATATCCAAACAAAACTCATGTTTATTAGAGTGAATACTATTCCTATTTCTTTATTTTCATTTATTTACCTTGAACTGTGTTTGGAAAGATGATAGAGGCAGTCCCTAATCTCAAGGAGATCTCAATCGAGAGGTGAAGACAGATGTGTAAAAGTATAAATGTTCACTAGAAGTGGGAACAAAGCACTATATAAACATAGAATGTAGTATTTCTACCTGGAGAAATGAAGAAAATATCAGAGATGAGCTGACACTTGGGTGGCTTTAAAAGATAAGTAGTAATTGATCAAACAGAAATGAGAGACTTCATAAGCCAAAAAAACAGAATGTCACAGGTATGGTGTATTTTACAAATACTGAAAGTTCATTATTGGGTAGGGGTTGGGGAGTTAGGTGATGAGTGGCAAGAGAATAGAAAAGTAGTTGAGGCCAGTTTTCGAGGGACCTTATATGCCAAATTATGAATTTTAATTTAGTATTAAAAGCAGGAGGAAACTCAGCTGAGGAGTGGGGATTGAACAAACAGACCCTGGAGACAGCTGCCACACAGATAGCTGATATCAGTACTGTTGAGATTACCTAGGGATTGCCTCACTAAGGAAAATATGTGAACTAAGGGGCTCAGGAGGGAAGCCGGAGAAATTCTGTTGAGAGTCACACAAAGGAAGAGGGAAACCCATCAAAGCAGTTGGAAAAGGAGCGCAACAGAAGAGGGAAGTAAACCAGGAGTGAAGGAGGTGTGAAAGACAAGGGTCAAGAAAGTATGGAGAAATGGGAGGTAGTCGATAGTTTCAATAGACAAGAGACATCAAATTGGATCAGGAATGAACATGTGCTATGATGCAGTGACTAGTCTTTCAAGAAGTGTAGTGAATTAGAATGGAAATAAGCTAACAATTAGGAAAAGTCAAGTGGTCCTGCCACTTTCTTATTCCTATGAGAAATTAGAAAATGTGGTTGTACAATGAAATTCTTCCCTCAAAGAAAAGGGAGAGGGATGGCAGAGCCACCAGGCCTGGGTCAATGATGATAACAGAGATGCTTTATCAACTTTAGACAATTACCTCCAACCTTTGTTTACATGGGAAAGAGCTAAATTTCTAACTTGCATTTAATATTTCCTGTCCTTTGCCAACAAATGTAGTCCTAACTAATATAGGAGAGAAGGGTGCTGAAAAGTAAACAAGTGAGTCTAAAACATATGACATGAAATAGCACAGTATATTCTGAAGTCAATAACAATCTGGCATTACTAGACTACCAAGCGTGAGAGAAAGAGTGTGGTAGGAAAGGCAGGTGAAAATGCAGGCCCTGGCTTGAGGAGCTGAGACTGGATCCTGTAGATAAAAAGTAATTACGAAAAAGGACAGCAAGCAAAGGAATGACAGGTTTCCATTTTAGCTTTGAACAGGTTTCTCTAGTGGCTGTCTGCAAGGGGTTCATGGGAGCAAAGTACTTAAAAATTTCTACAATAGTCCTGAGAATGGACAGGTGTGAAGAATATTTAGTGATTAAGTATTTAAAAATACTTAGGAATTAAGTCAGCAGGAATTAGTGACTAATGACATGGGCAAGTGATTTAGGATAAAGATTCTCTGCCTTGCATTGTTTTTCTCTATCCCCACTGTTAGGACTTTAATTCAGGCACGCTAGTACCTTGTTTAGTCATTCATCAAATATTTATCGAGTTTCTTCCTCTGTGTCAGGTCCTGTAGGTACAATAGAGAACAAGCTAGAAATGTATCTGCCCTCATAGATCTTAGTTAAGGACAACAGTGCTGAAAACGCCACGTGTGATTAACTCACTTACTCCTCAGAACACCCTATATGATACAAGTACTATTATTGTTCCCATTTTTTACATGAGGTCAACCTATCTTAGAAAGTTTAATAATTTGCCCAAGGACACAACTAATAGATAAGTAGTGGTGCCAAGAATCAAACACAGATCCATCTTACTCTAAAGTCATACTTTTAGCCACTTGACTATGTTAACTTTCATGCAAGTACATACAATGCATCAAATACTATGACAAGGAGTACAGTGGTTTTGATTATTACCGCCTCTTAAGCAGACATTATTTCTGCATTAGGCAGGTTCCAGCCATTTAAAAAATGCAAATTAGGGAGAATGATGGTACCGTCTCTGATTTAAGGTCACTTTCAGGAGGAATATAAGGTTTGGGGTGGAAGGTGATATATTTAGGTGTTATATATATTGATTTTATACTTTCATGAAACCCTCAATTAGGGATCTCCAGGAATAATCTGATAGAAGGTTAGGTAGAAATAGTGTTGGAGATAAAGAACTTAGCATCATTAAAACTTAGATGTCAGTTAAGAGTAAAAGCAACACCCAGGACTCCTAGAAATGAGAGGAAGGCCTATTGAGAAAAAGGCAGTCAGGTACAGTCTTAAAGAGAGTATAATAGATTCAGAATAACTGATTTAAAAAACAGGAGCAGGGAGGAACTCAAAGACAGTCAATGATATAATTAAGTTATATTTAGGTTTAGAGACAACAAATTTATGGTGATACCAATCTGCATGGTTCAGAAATTTTCTCCAGTAGCAATCACTAACTCAGAATAGGAAAACTTGCCAAATTTTTATTATTTTACTAGTTTCTTTCTTTTCCCCGAGTCTGATTTAAGATCTTGCCTGTTAGTGCCCAGAGCACCCAGAATTCACCTTTGACCTGCTAACGAACAGTTGACCTCTCAGGTTCTATTTAAGTCCATTTGACCTGTAGACTTTGAAGCTACCAAAGTCCTTTGAGACTTTGTAAACCCATAAGTTCTTTTGAAAATCTATCTTTCTTTACTGTTTTTGTTCCCAGAAACTCACACAGTGCTATTTATATACCTGTCTTATCTCCATGTTAGACTGTAAAGTCTCTGAGGGTAGGAACTGGGACTCTGCTCGGTTTAGCAAGAGCATCACTTCAGTTCAGTGTCTCACACACAGTGTGTCCTCATTAATCATTTGTGTGTTTGATCTGGAAGCCACGTTGTGGAAGCCAATCATCTAATACCAGCAAGCACTGATATTTTCACACTTGGAATAAACAGTTCCTCCTCTCAAACTTTCACTATCTGTTTTTTCATGAAGAGGTAATTAGTGATAGAAGGAAACTAGATTTTTTTGATGAGTATAATGCAGAATATATGCTGACATAAAAGTCTGTGTACCTGAAGCCTGTATAAAATTATAAATCAATGCTACTGCAACTAAAAAAAGTAGAACATTTCAACTCCAGTATATGCCACTTTGTCTTTTGAGTTTGGGTCCACTGATAGTTCTATAGACTCTATAAACATGGATAAGCATTTCTGCCTCCTAAATCATCATTAGTAAAACTCGAGGGATTAGACCTGATGATTACTGCTGTCCCTTCTAACTTGAAAATCCAAAGAATCCATGACCCTAGGAAGACCAGCAAACCACACCAGAGAACCATTGCTTTATAAAATACAATTAAAATATGGACTCCATGCTTTTCCATACTGGAAAATTGGCAAATAAACAACGCTATAAAATTGGATTATAATCTACAAAGCATGTTGCTTCAAAAATGAAGATACTGACATTTTTATACTTAATTATTGCTTTGACTGCAGCGAAAACATTTTATCAGATACAAGTTTGCTTTTCAATAGTAGGTTGAACTGCTCCCTCCCCTTCCAAAATCAGTAAAAGAATATTATAGGTCACTTTGATAGTAAAAAGAGAAGAAAGCTAGAAGAATATGAAACATCATCTTGGGTCACATATGTACCTTGGTAACACTTTCCTTTTTTTCAGATGAGAAAAAGAGTGTAACTCAATTAAGATTATGTAAGTACTAAATGGCAAGGTTAGTACTACAATCCTAGGATCCCAGTCATAAGCTTTTTTTTTTTTTATAAAAACAACCAAATTGGTCAAAAATCTCCAAAAAGACAAAAACAGATGAAGGTGAAGTGCCAATTGGTTGAGTTTAAACAGAGACTCCACTTTGTTCTTTCCAGGTTCAATAATAAACAAGTCTAGTGATCAGCATGAAGGACTGGCAGATGAAACATTCTCACTCCTAAACAAAAATATTTGTATTTTTGCACCACAGTTAGCAAATTGATTGTAAAAATTAAAGTAAATGGAAAACGAGTATTAACAAGCTCAGACCACAATTTTCCTTCACTCTTTTGGAAGACAGATTGGAAAAAACAAAACAAAACAAAATCCCTGTGGCTGTCTCCATTAGCAGCAGGGTAGTGAGTCCTATTGTAAATCCCACTTATAAAGGCTCGTGGCTACCTGCAGAGACTAGGAGTACTAGTCACATTAGTGAAGACACCAGATGACCAAAGGAAGCTGTGAGAGTCTGGGAAAGCTGGTAAACAAAAGGCAACATTCCAAATGAATGCCATTGCTAGAGTCTGCATTGTAAAATGCCTGGATTTGAGAACCCTAAAGCAGATTAGATTCAAGCAACAAAAGATTCAAATAAGACATAAAGAACTAATTTTGACACACTAAGAAATTGCCTTCATCAGATCATCAAGTGATCAAGTGTAATTCTTTTACAAAAATAATAATAATTCCACCTAAGTTGTTCTGGAGGTAATGGGACCTAGAAGAACAGACACCTAAAAATGGTTCTTGATTACAATGTGTTCATAACCAAAATTCATAAACCAGACACTCTGGCCTTTTTCCCTTTTAATCTTCCTGACATTTGAAAGGCCTGTAATAACTTAAAAAAATTTTTGTACACATCATTTCAACTTACCATTCTGCTCATGAGTACTACTTTAAATATCAGATAGAAAACCTCTTCAATGGTATGTGATTTTTCTCTTTAACATTGTTGCCTCATTTGCAAAGAAATCAAGCAACTCTATTGGGTTTGAATTGTAAATGATAAGCCAAACAATGAACTTTGATATAATTTTCTGAAATTTCTCCATCACTTTACATGCATGCTTTGCCTTTGTTGTAAAATTTAAACTCAAATATAATTTAGGTGTTTAAATCTGAAAATGTGGAGGGAAAAATCTTTACCTTCCACATGGAGAAGTTCGAGATTTGTTGTTTATTTTCTTTGAGGGGGTAGTGGGGGAGTTATGTTAAGAAAATTTTATAACTTCCAATATTGTTTGTACTTACAGTTCACTAAGGCGTCTATGCTGTTAAATCAAATAATGCTGATGTAAGATAGAAGTAATTACTTATTCAAAGTTCCTTAAGAAGACATTGTCATTGTCAATATGTATAATACTAAATCAGATGTTCTTCTGCTCAACATTTTCTCTCAATCTGATTTTTTTTTTTTTTTTTGAAAGGTTCAGGTGGGAATGAAAGAAAGTAGGCAGGCAAGCAGGAAGAGAGGAGGAAGAAGCATTTTATTTTATTTTTCTTTAGTTGTGCACACTAGTTTTTCTCTCTGGACCCAGAAATCAAACCCTGGTAGAGTAGTTTTTGGGCGCAATCCACATACATCCTAAGGACCTGGGTTCATGTCCTGGGGCTGGGAGAAAGAACCAACATGAACAACTAGGTTCTTGGGATACATGTGGACTATGTTCCTTTGAAAGCAGTTGACCTAACCACTACCCCACCAGATTGCACCCAATACAAAATTTTACAAATATATTTAGAAACCCCCTTATTAGTAGCAGATAGGCAAAGATCGTTCTGATGAATAAACAGTCCTAAAGTCTAAAGCGAAAACTGAAGTGTAATCATGAGAACTTTTCCCTGTAATTTTTTTTAAGGTGCAAGCAGGAACAAAGGCAAGCAGGCAGACAGGTAGGAAGAGAGAGGAGGAGGAAGCATTTTATTTTATTTCCATTTTAGCTGTTTGCACTGGTTGTTTCCCCATAGATCTGGGACTAGAATCCTGGAGTTTGTGGCCTACATCCTTCAGAGGCGATTGACCTAACTGCTGCTCCACCAGGGCACACCTCCCTGTAATTTCTGTTTTTTGAAAATTAACTTCTCATCATACTTCCTCTGCTTCATTTGATAATTACCAACCCTCACCAAGAACAAAAGTAGTTCAGTTCCCACTTTCTCTTAGAGTCACTTCCATTGTTTTGTTGAACTCTAACACGGTTGTAAGTTAAGCTGCATTGCCACAGAAGGAAAGAGTTCACACCTAGAGGCTTGATGTCACCTGGGGTTTTTAGGTCAGGTGACAATTTTGATTCCAATCTGTGTTCAAGTGGAAAAATACTGGAAGATCAGCAAGTCTGACTTCTGAAGTGTCTTGGTTTCATCAGTCTTCCAGGTTTAAAAATTATATAATCATCAGCACGTTCTGGTAGAGTAGCTTTTGGGCATAATCCACATACATCCTAAGGACCTGGGTTCGTGTCCTGGGCCTGGTAGAAACAACCAAGATGAATAACAGAGATAGAATGAATGAAGTGCTTTTTCCTGCTTAATATCTCTGCTAACCTTCATTCCTGCCTATATATTTCCTTTAAAAAGATATTATATAATCATCATAATAAAGTTATAATAAGCTTAAATTTTTATATTAAAAGTATAACAAGTCAATCACCTTTCACAGAGGAAAAAATTACAGAGATAAGGGGCGTGGCTGAACCATATGTCAAGTTTATTTTGTTGATGAGGACAAGCTCCTACTGCCATGAACTCTCACTTAAAAAAACTGTCCCATATAATATGGCTTCTCCAATCTTTGCAGTTTTGCCACATAGACAGTGGCAAAAATATCTGTCATATCAAGTGAATTATAGCACAGTTTCTCAGACAGCTCCTTTTTTTGTTGCCAGCATGCACAGCTTCTCCTTCCACTCTCTCATCCACTCTTTCGAGAGCTCCTTGGTAGCCAAGAAACAGGACTAAAAATGGCCCTGACTCGTGCTGCTACTAAAGCAATGGGGACAGGCAGTGTGGTAAGTGATAAATACGATTCAAACCATGCTCCTCCACTCTACAATTCTGTGCCTGTGACTAGTTATCCATAAAATGAAAATAATCTGCGAGTTCATAGAGTCTGTGAAGTGCCTGGCATATATTAGGCACATAATGAATGCTAATACTCTTCCATACACAAACTCCTTACCACAGGAAGAATAATGCTTCTACGTTTTACAGAGTTCTTTCATGACTATGATCTCAGTTCATTTGTATGAGATCGCCACACTTAGAAGTAGTCAAGTACTCAAATGCATATCCTCTGATTCTAGAACCAATTTTTTTCTATTGTGTTGCTATGTGGTGACAGAGACCACAATTATATTCCTATATCATAGTTCCTGTGTTGAAGGGTGGGGGCAGGTAGCATGGGTTGAACTGGTAGGGATCTTAAAAGCAAGCAAAAAAAAGGTAAAAAATGGACATACAATTAAAAAAAAAAACCCAAAACGAACCATACCACACTCCTCAGTAAAGTAATTGTCAGAGGGATAAACTGCCCTTGGGGTTCATCAGTAAGGTATCTTTTATCGCTAACAACAACAACAGAAAAAGGCAATGAGAATAAAAGTAAACCATAATTGTAATGTTCCAGATTCTAGATCTTTATAAGAATGTGATTACTTTGGGTTGATCAAAGAAACATATACCAAAAGAACAGACCTACAAAATATTATCTTAGGCATGCCCTGGTGGCTCAGGCACTAAGATGGGACAAAGATCATGTAAAGTCCAAGGACATGGGTTCGTGACCAGGGGCCAACAGAGGGTGGGTTGGGAAAGGTGGGGGGACAACCAAAAATAACAAATAAATAAAAGTCCTTCTTTCTCTCCTTCCTTTCGTCCTCCCTCCCTTCCTATTCTCCCCTCTCTTAAAAAGATTGTATTATCTTAGTGTAAGATTGAAAGGGGTTTCTTAATTGTCACTAGATGCAATCAAAATAAAAATTAACCATATTTTTTTTTTACAGGAAAGCTGCATGTAGGAATAAAGGTGAGTAGGCAGGTAGGCAGGCAGGAAGAAGAGAGGAGGAAGAAGCGTTTTATTTACCTTACTTAGTTGTTCATCTTGGTTGTTTCCCCACCTCCCCAGCCAGGTGATGAGAACACCAGTCTTTGGGAGGTATGTGGACCACAAATGGAGGTGGCGGACCCAACTGCTGCCCCACCAGGGTGTGTTCCCCAAACTTCTGAACAACACCTAAGAACTATACTGGGAGCTGCGATACACTTTACTTCATTTAATCCTCAGATTAACATTCTAAGATATATATTGTATTAATTAGTGAGAATAAGGACTGGAATAGATTGATTAAACTTGTTTCAGAAAGTTAGCAGTGCTGAGATTGGACCTACATCTTTCAATATCCATTTGTTGTGCTTTTCAGGTGCTACATTCACACACTCATAAAGTCACAATATATTCTTTATACTAATAGAAAGGGAATTGTGAAATGGTTCAAACTGTAATCAAAATTGTTATTTAAAGCTCAAGAGAGAACTAGCAAATATCAGATTGGCTAATTATGTACAAATTATGTACAAAAATTATGTACAAATTGTGAAAATTCCTAATTAGGGACTTCTGATGTCAGACTGACATCCCCCAAAATAGTTTAAACTTGAAAACAAATTTTAGGTTATCCCTGGTGTACTATAGAATTCAGATTAAAAGAAAAGGGGATTCCTCCCTCACTCATATGATTCTATAGCATTTAAATCAATTCTGACTTTACCATTTGCATTTTTAATTTCAAAATTTCTAGTAAGATAAATCTAAAATTTAACCCAGAGTGACAAGTTTTCATCTAGGAATATGATTCTTCACTCTCCTTGATAATCTTTCATTCTATTATCTATTCTGGGAAAATCTTTGAGGAGCAAAATATATAGAATCTCCTAGAATTGTTGAGACATATGGTCTGAGGATCATAGGAGATAAAGTGATCTTTATTTCTGGATAAAAGTGAAGAAACCAAGGGGAATCCTAGGAATTAAAATATGGAGAAACAAGTGATCACAGCTGTGCATGGAGACAATCAACAGACAAGGGAGGTGGAATCAGTCAGCTCTGATGACCTGCTACCCAGAGTGGCTTGGAAGGTCACTGTTGGTGGGATGGTAGTGGTGATAGAATGTGCTGAATGATAAGCCAGGAAGCATGGTGAGATAGAATGGATGCTCCCATTTGTTTCACCAACTGCTACAGCATATGAACTATCTCTCAGCTTAATATAACACAGTAGAAAATCTGGCTGGAATTACCAGTGATTTTTCCTTATGAAACCAATGTGGCCACTGAGATGCCCTTTAAGCTTAGAGTCATTTAGATCAGCATTTCTCATGAAGTCTAGGATTTCATCAAAAATTACCTGAAGAACGTTTTTACTATGTAGATTCTTTGTTCTCCCTCTCAGAGATTTAAAGTCACTGATTCCAAGGAATCTTCATGTTGAATGTCCCAGAAAACATGGTTAGATTTATCAAATAGGTGATCCTCCCTTCAGATCATTCTATGATGAAAGAATTCGAAAAATATTTATTTGGAGTGGAAAAAAGAGATTAAAATTGTTTATGACTGTTAAACAGGATACTTATCTGTAACAATTAGCCAAACACATTAAAAAGAAAGCAAAAAACAAACCTATGTCTGATCTTAGGACTAGATACTTGGTTACTTATGCTTCAATTTCCTGCTTTGGAAAATGAAAAGAAATCAATGATGGTGTCTACTGAGCCCCTTGCCATTCGGGTGTTATTCCTGAAGTGGGTACCTAAAAGCACACAGGAGTTAAGGAAAACCATTCTGCCATGGTAACAGTAACTTGCTCCTCAGAAGAGGATCACATCTGACTCACCACAGCTTGGTTATCTATGGCATTTGACCTTTACCTTTCCTCTCAGTTGGCCCTAACAGGTAACAAGAGCATTATAAAAATTAAACATTGTTTATCATCAAGGTTTTGAACTAGCAAAACCTAAAAATATCAACCATCTCGAACACTAAAAATAGAAGATTCCAACAACTTCCTGGGAAATGTTCTCATGAAACATAAAAATCATGGTAAGGAAACATGTATTTAGGATCCAAAGAAAAGTCCCTACTTTTCTAGGTTTTGTATGCTACCCAGCTCCAATGATTTCTAACCATGTTTTAAGTAATGATAATTGGGTACTTGGGGTACTGTATTAGATGAAGGATCTCTCTCTCTCTCTCTCTCTCTCTCTCTCTTTCTCTCTCCCCCCCCCCCCCCCCCCCCCCCCCCCCCCCCCGCCCTCTATCTCTATCCCCCTCCCTCCCTCCCTCCACACCCCATCCCCCTTTTAAGGAAAGGTACAGGTAAGAACAAATGCAAGTAGGCATGCAAGTAGGCAAGCAGGCAAGAAGAGAGAGGAGGTGGAAATGTTTTATTTTATTTTTATTTAGCTGTTCATCTTGGTTGTTCCCCCTACTGGCTCTAGGACATGAACCCAAGTACTTGGGATGTTAAGTGGACTGCACTTGACTGGGCAGACCTAACCACTACTCCACCGGGGCATACCACGAAGAGCATGCTTCTAGGGAAATTTGTGGAATGTAATCAGAGGTATCAAATCTGTACAATTCTCAGGTAAATGAGGCTGCAAATGAGATTCTCATTTCATGGAAAAGTTAAATAGAAAAACTGCAATATTACTAAATACTAATTATTAAAGTCTTTGAAAGAATGTCAGAAGGGAAGGAATTTAGAAGAAAGTGGTCCAGGAGCATAGAAGGGCAGAGATGGGGACAGAAAGACAGGGATTCTGCAGATGAAGATTTTGATGACTAGCAATTTCCCAGTGCATAGAAAATGACAGTGTGCCTCAAAAATCAAGGCACAGGTTCCTGTGACAGCCTCCTCTGGGTTCCCAAGGCCAGTGTATGCCATAAAGGGAAATAACTTAGTTGTATTAAGTAGAGCACATTCACAGAAACATGTACATTCTGCTTCATGTAAGGCGGACCCAGAAGACTTTGTTTTCTGATTATTGCATTGCCATAAGGTCTAGCCGCTTTATTACTAGGAGATGTGTGGGAGGCTGAGTCCAACAACACCTGATGTCACTTCCAATGCCGAGGGCTTTATTTTCTCTGTTTCTACATAATTATGCTCTTGGACTGTTAACACAGGGTCTTTCTTTATTGCAGTTGCACAAGTCACTTTCGAGAGGGAAGGCACCTAATTCACATGACCAGCATGGTAAAGGGAGCATGTGGACTTTCAACAAAAAAGGAAGCATTGAACCAGATGTGAAGAAGTAAAATTTATTTTTCCATTTAGCTTAAGTAAGAAGGAAGTGGCTGATTCCCACTCCAAACTGCTCCAAGAATGACTTTTGTTTATTTATAAAATGAATAAAATTGTTTATTGCAATTTCCAGAGGAATCTAGAAAGGAACCAAGTCATTAATGATTACATCTCATCTGTAGCTAGCTTTACCTTTGAAATCTGCCAGGCAAAACCAAGAGGAAAGGTCAATTCAGACTTGTCCATCTAGCATTCTCTCACTGTTTAGATGGGAGATTATTTATTAAAGAAAACTATTCCAAGAACTTCAAAGCACATTATAAAGACTACATTAAAGTTATCTTTAAATATTCATTTAAACATCTAAAAGCTGAGAAACTCTCATGTTAGGTTAGTTTATTTACTTTCCCTTTAATCATTATGTTTAAAAAACAGTGGTAGAGCTTCTACATTTAAAACAAAATAACCAAAGAAAAACACTGTTTGTCCTTGATTCATTTATCTTTTCATATTATTTTGGTCTGACACTCCCTTTATTTCTAGACTGAAAATCTTGGTATACACGCAAAGACAAGCACTATCTTTTTCATAAGTTGTTGAAACATTCCTTTTAATGTTGAAAGTAATATATGCTTATAATAAGCAATATAAAATAGACCACAAAGTAATAATTGGTATTTTGATTCATTATCAAAAAGGCCAGGTAATGAAATATCAAATAATCTTCACTATTATTCATTTATACTTATTTAAAGAATTTTCACCTTCTCTTTTTCCTGCATAGTATCCCCTAGAATACCACCATGAAGATTAATAGAGTATTGGTTAAGTATTTTGGGAACAAATGACCCACTTTCATGTACTGTTGGATCAACTCAGTATGGGTTTAGGAAGCAGAAAACCCAAAGTTCTTTTCCATTGATTTATGCAGCTGGTGGTGATAAACTGATTGTTCTCTCTTAATGGCAGGGTCACAAGGACAAAGAGAAACATTTTCTATAACTTGATGTATATTTTATTAATTAGTAAACTTTTGTTTCTTCAAATGTTCTATGCCATTCAGATAAGTTTCCTCCAGTTTTAATTAAGGATCTCTCAAAGGTTAAGTCGTCCTACAAAAAGAGTGCAAGAGTTCCATACTGGATAATTTTTCCAACTGAGATAAAATACAACAGAATCATCAATTGATTCTTTATAAAGGAGAAGACAAATTTTATCTATACCCTGGAATTTTATTTCCTGAATTGTTTCTTAAATATTTAACATGTTTCATGAAATTAATTACTTTAATTTCTCATCTTTAATAACACACACTGAAAATATAATTGGTAATATATCAAATTTTAGATCTAGTTCGACACTCAAGAACCCTAGATTTTCAACTTAAATCTATTCTTCTAAGTCTCAGTCATAAAGTATTAATTAACTTAAGATTCACTCACTTGGTCTTGGCTATGAACTCTCACAAAGATCTGAATCTAGCCCTACAATTATTATAGTTACCACACCACACTTTTGGAAAAACTCAACTGTCTGGCCTAGATCCAGTCCAATACTGGGAAATAAGAGAAAAATACATTTTAACTATGAAATAATGAAAGAAATATAGCTAATTTATACTGCAGGTGCAAGTTTACCCTAACGGATAAAGCGAAATAGTAGTTTACCAGCAACATGACACACAGATTCTGGAGAAAAGTGATAATCCACTTAAAGAGACTCCATATCCACAAAAAACAGATGGTGATAAAAATATGGCTGCTCAGGCCATTTAGTGTAGAGGCAAGTTACCCTGCGCTAAATACTCCAACTGTCATTGAGGATCACTGTATTCCTGTGCAGCACAATTTTTGTAATTAGGACCCAAGTCAATTAATGTGCATTATTTAAAAGGCAGAATATTAAGTAATACAGTTTAGGAAGATATTTTACTGAAACAGCGTTGTGGTTTGTTTTGTTTTGTTTTGTTTTTTAGTTCTGAGCCTTCATCTATCTGGAAAACAGTTATTTGAATTTCTGTTGTTATGTTTTATGCAATGTATTTTGTCTCTAGCTTTCCAAAATTTTTCTGAATACTGATTCGATATGCTCAGAGAAATTGTGTGGAATGTGAATATCTAAAAAATAATCACCATTTACAAGTATATTAAATTATATAATTAAGAGTTTAGGTTTTAAAGGATACCTTTTCAGATTACAGAATTATTTGCCTTGTTAAAAACGGCATTTGCTAATCTGTTATGCAAGGTTTCTCTTCTCCCACATGACAATAACAAGATACCACTCCTAGTTTGCAATAAATTATCACATAAATTTTTTATTCCAAAATCTCAAGTACAAACTCAAGTACTAAGGTCTCTGAAGAGATGTGCATGAAAAATAAGAGGAAGGATTTTTTGAACAAAAATTCATGATTCATTAATTACTTATTGAATGTCACAATGTCATGGATGTAATCCAGTGGTCTTGGAGGATGCTTAGAAGACAAGAGAATAAGAAGATTCAGAGTAGCTGAAATCTTTAACTCTTTCTTTGAAAATCTTCTGTCACAAGTCACAAGGATAATGTCTCTTTTCACCCAATGAGAAAGCTGTTCTCACACGAGCATAATTAATCTTCTGACACCATGACAAAGAAATTCCTTAAAAGGATTTCTCTGATTTCCTCTCAAGACAGAAGATTGTCTTTATCCATCATCTGTTCTTCCTGATCCCTTCTTTTTGAATATCCACATCAGCAGAATTGTCCATCAGAAGAGACAGCAGGAGGGAAATCTCTGCATGATTGATAGGGCCCCAATGCTCTATGGGCCTATTTAAGTGCAAGCATCTATTGTTGCAAACTTACTTTACAGCAGTTAAACAAATATAATAGTCACCAATTCAACCATTGTGCAGCTTAGACTTGACTAAAACTAGTAAGTGAAGTTTGCTAATGACAAGGCATTGATTTTGAAGCCAGATAAAATCTTCGAAGATAAGATAGTCTGATATCTACTTAGGAAAAAAAAAATTCCCAAAACTGTGCCACAGTATAAGTATATTAGGAGGTGTTATATACTATACTGCATGTAGATGGACATTCCCATTCAAAAAAAAAAAAAGAAAAGAAAAGAAAGAAAGAAAACTCAGACACTTTTTACTTTTTAATCCTAATAACTACTTCATATTTCTTACCTACATTATGACTGAGAAAAAAACAAACCCCCAAAACTAGTTATGTTACCACACCCCCAAAATCAGGTATGTCAAATAAGAAAGTGTCACCAACACTCTCTTAACTTTGCTTTTCAGATTCACCATAGTAAAGTTTTTTAAAGGAGAGATTTAGGTATGTCTATGTGCTCATACCCGCTATCTGTGAAAGAAAACCAAGGCCATTTGAGACTCGTGAGTACCTGCTACTTCCCTTGGGTGGAACTAATGAACCAGAAAAGTACAGGTCAGTTTCAAGTGGAGGAGCAAAGCATACTGGGCAAAAGTTCCATCCACAGAAAATGTAAGCCTGGCTCCACTTTCAAAGTAATCTAAACGAAATAGAAACAGATCTGGAAATTTCACTAAGCTGTGGTGTGAGCACACACAACATCAACAGTTGAAGTTACGGCTTGCTCCATGTTCTTTATAGCTGCTGCCAAGAAAGGCCACTTGAGCCCAGACACCAGGACACACTGACACCCTGTGTTCTGTTTGCACCACAACGACCTTGACTACTCAGTTCTCGATACACCCTATGAAAATATTTGTTTATCCTTCCAAACCTCAAACAGTAAGGTCAGCTCTCAGAGACCAGCTCATTGGTGCTGTCCTTGGCATAGTAGAAGGACAGACTGTCACTGCCTGACCCACTGTGGGGCTTCTCCTCCAGCTGATCTGCCTCCTACAGTTAAGGAAAGAAAACTGACAGGTGGCTAACAGCCAGGGCCCACATGTGCAGCAATAAGCAACTTAGTTTTGATTTTTTTACAGAGTTATATTCATGATTGATTACCCCTTTGACGACCTAGGAAAAACAGAGTTATATCTAGGTAAAATATCTAGGATAAGACTTTTGGATGATGAAGGGTGCTAAGCCATTTGAATGTAGATTATACCACAGAGTTTGAATATAAAGAAGATGGAAATCACAGAGAATGAACTGGGAGTAAAGTAACACAGGAGAGAAGGATGGGGAAATGCAGGCATACAGCCCACAGGGACTCTCAAGTGCTCCCATAGCAGCAGGGGACCCAGAAATCTCTGAAGAGATCACATCACCAACAGCTAACTTGCTGGATAACAATCCT